>JAQMYJ010000002.1:27351158-27386247 GCA_030014305.1 Clarias laeviceps | reverse complement strand
TAATTGACTAAAAAGGTAAAGTTTACTGCTACAACCAGCAATCATCTTCCTTTTGTAATTATCTACAATCCAACTTACATTCTTTCAACAAACAAGACTACCTGCTAAGGTAGCCACCCTGTCCTTCATCTTGGATGCTTCTGCTTGCTCCATGATTGATTTGGGCTTTTGTTTGATCATAATGGTTTGTCAGATTTTGGCCTGGTGTGGTGTTTACATATTAATATTAAGTCTATTTTATGAAAATAAATTAAGTCTGCACATTTACTTAATTAAATTAAATGAGTTTAGCATAAACATCACATTAAAATCATTATTTACTATTATTTACTTTTGTTCAATTTACATATTTAACAAAGTGGAAATTCAGCCTATAATTAAAATATATTATTATAATTTCTTTTACCGCATTCTGTCCATGAATGTTGGCTTTAGGAATGTGATTAAATTACTCTCTAATTGAGGAAGAAAAAAAACATTTCATTTGATTACACTATGAAAACACACTGCCATAATGAATGCAATTCGGATACATGAAAATAACAGATGCTCTTTCTCCCTGAAAGTGTCCATACTGTTGTATTTGTACATTTTATTTCCATAAAAAAAATAAATGAATAAGAGGTGATTAAATGAAAAACATTCTGCTTTGTACAGTTTCACTAGATTCGACTTTTTTCCGAGTGAAGTTTTCAGTGAAGATTCCTTTTGAAGCACTCAGACCCAGTGTAACTTTCTCCATCTGCTGAGAATCACATATCAAGCTTAAGGAGCACAGGATTATAATAACTGGGCTAATAAAGAAAAAAAATATTGTCAATCCATCATTGACCGTTTTCCTTATCTCTGCTCAAATACTTTCGGATTTCTTGGCAGCTCTGGGACTAGAAACAAAGCAAAGCAATAAGAAGAAAGACTGCTTCTATTTTAGTGTTGTTTTTCTAACTTACAGAATACTTTACTGTGACTTTTACACACCCCAGAAAAGTTGCAGTACATCAGAGTTACATCAGTGGTAACAAAAGGCTCTCTTCAAAAGCACATACTTTGCATTAAAGCTTCAGCTTTAGGAATGTACAACTCTCTCTGATTATATTTCATCCCGAGCCAGAGCGCTCGCTGTGTGGACGTCCAGCTCTGCTCTTCCTTCAGCAATTTGCTTGGCCCCCGGTGCTGTGTAAATTAGCGAGCCTCTCCACCCTATTACTCAGAAGGAAAAGCCCCGCTATATCTCAGAGTGACAGTGCTTAATCTCTGTCCCAGATTTGGCCTGCTTGGCCTTTGAAGGCGAGGAGGCTGCTTTGTGTAACTCAGCCGCAGTCCACTCGTACTGGACACTCTGTTCAAAACTTGCCACTTCAATTGAAGCGGTCATTGGTCTTATTCCAATGTACAAAATGTAGATACGGAGGGGGTGGATGAGCAGATGAAATGCTAACATGCAGGAACAGTTTGGAATGACCAAAAGCAAAGAGTCTGGACTTTGTGAAAGATGGTGGAAACAGATCCTGTTTTTATTTTGTTCGACCTACAGGATGAACCCAAACAATCGTGATTTAGAGTCATAATATGCCAATGATTAAAAACAGTTCAATCCTGCTTATGCAGTAAATCTTTTACCATTAGTAGGAAAACTACAGAATGATGTATAACATCAGAATCCTCTAATGTACAGTAAGTAAAATACGTCTAATATTTTTACTACAGTTTTATGTGTTAATTATAATACAGTTGGCACATTACCACTTTTCCCCAAGACACACACTCAAACCTTGAGTCTCAGCCAATACTAACCCCCATCCAGTGTTTTCTTTCTTTATTTTACTGAAGCACTTCTCATTTTCATAGCAGCTACAGAAAAAGATTCACTTACATTGTAAATATAATAAAGTATAAAATATACAACTAATGACTACAAACCTAATTAAAGGAAATCAAGTCAGGTTTCTTTATGTGTAAAAATTTCAGGTTAGAAAAATAAGTTTTTTTTACTGAATAACTGCAAACACAATGTGAAAAACTATGTGTTGTTTTAGTCCTAAAAAAAAGTATTGTGTCATTCTTTAATAAAAATAAATAAATAAATAAATAAGTATTATGAAATTTTCATGCGTATGTATAAATAAAACATTATGGAGTGTGTTACTGGACAACAATCAGCTACAGGCTAGTAACAATAACGCTGCTTTGCATGCACTACTCAGTAATTGATTATTTTCCCAAAAAAGCGTGCCCCAAGTGTTTTATTTCTAAGAGATTTTAATATGCTTGTTTGGGTTATTTATTTTAAACAAAGATACTGTAGAGTCATGGCTTCTTTTAACTTTCTTCCTCAAAAGCATGTTGAGTTCTTCTTGATGATGATGATGATGATGATGATTATGAAAATGTTTTTGAAAAACATTGATATCCCGATATCTGTCATTTTATAAACTATGTACAGTATCTAGAAATCCAAAGTGTTATGTACAACACTTATGTATGTGAATGTGAAACAACCCATACTGCTACAATATAATGACTTTATAAAATGTCTTCAGGCCTGTAGTGAAGCTCAGCGTGGAGCTAATAGACAAAGAATTCATGCAGAGGTGAGAGTGTAAACTCTGCAGGACGATTCAGCACGGCTATCACCTCGGCCTGCTTGACCAGACGGAGCAGCTGGCAGTATCAGTGCCCCACCTTTACGAACTGCACGATGGGGTAGAAAGGCTCTTCATCAACTGGATTAGATAAGAGAGATAAGACATGAGATAAGCACTGATAAGTCACTGGTAGGGGTCAAGGGAACGAGTGGGTGAATGACAAATGCAGATCTCTGACCTGATGCTGTGATGATTTATCAGAGGAGTAGATAAAGTAGAAGTGACTCTGAGGCTACTGCTTACAACCATTATACATGTAATACAGTATAGATTTGAATAATTTGGGATATTGCAAGCTAGTACCAGTCAAATGTTTAGACTGAAGTTTGGATTTATTTTCTATAGGCCTATTCAAGAACAATAGTGGATTTTTCTTTTAAATGATAAAAATAACACATAAGGTATTAGGTAATTAAGTAACAACAACAACAACAACAACAGTCAGTTATTTTAAGATGCTCTGGGACAGTTCTTGCAAAAACAGTACTGTCTAGTTCATTTGCAAAACCCATCAAGCATCATGATGAAACTGGCTCTCATGAATACCTTCCCAGGAAAGCAAGTCCAAATGAATATTGTATACAATATATACATATTGTATATGTACTGTATATATTGTATATGTAAATATACAGTAAAGTAGCTACAAATGTAACTGAACATATGTAAAGCATGTTAGTTCCTATTTTTTTACTTATTTGGAACAGCTAGACAGTTGTTCCCTCAATTATTGACCTTTTGTTATCTGTTGATTTAATTTCAATAAGAAACAATACAATACTTCATCATGTTATAAGAAATCTCTGAAACTGATGACTCCTTCCATTAATAGGCAATAAATCAACACCTTCTTAGAGATTACATGTGTTCCCTTGTTAGATAGTTTTTTACTAGATTTTTAGCTGCATTTATAAGAACACCTTATAAGGGCACATGTGCATGATTTACGGCTTAAAAATAGCAAGTTTCAATCTCAGCATGCTTTTTTGATAAACCTTTTTCATAGAGGGCAGGATGAGAGTCTTTACCTTTAAACCTTTGTCCTTTTAGGTGGGGTCTAGGGATAATAAAATAATATTACAGTGCTCGTCTATACAAATCTTTGTTTTCATGGTTATATATTACAGTAAGTCAAACTCTGCTCTAAACCACCTTAATAAATCTGCAGGAGATTATAGATGACATTTCTTTTAAAAGACTAAATTAGCCATGTAGAAAAACTAAAAAGTTAAACCAGCCTGACTACATTTGGGCTAAGAAGTGTTATTTAATTCCCCACATTATTCTCTTAACACCTTCCACCTAGAATCTGTGGAGTTCTTTATTTGCAAAAAAAAAAAAAAAAAAAAAGGACAAAAATCCACCATAGAGCAACCTTCGATATGCACGTGATTATATTTCCCGTCTCAACGTTTCCCCCCAGTCCTAAAATATCTTCCACTTTCAAAGTAAAAAGCCAGCACTAAACCTCTCCACACTTTTACAGCCACTAAAAGTGACTGATATTATTAGGGTAAACTCAACCTGACGGACATAATGAGGACGTTTTCCAGTCCTCGGCTCAGTGGAAGGTGGAGAGGCTGTTTGATGGAGAGAGAAAGAGAGAGAAACGCTCCAAGCCTCTGCATGTGCATCTCCACTACCATGCCATAATTTATCTCCGGGTGTAAAAGAGGGTGACTGTGTAAAACTAAGTGACCAGCCTTTGATTTAAACAGCTTTTAAGATTCTTTTTTTTCTTTTTTTTAATGAACATGGGTAATATGTGATGGGGGTCACTGGTGTTTCTCAACGGCAGACTGGTGTGTTTAGGTTTTTTTGTCAGGAGGAGGAATCCAGAAATCAGCTGTCTGATCTGTAGACATACCTAAGCATGTACTGATGTATTTATGATCTGAGTACTACCTAGGCTGTGGAACATTAGTGACAAGTGATATGATAGATTTTATACAGCTATACACATTATTTGACAATTCAGACATTTTTACAACTAACTACACACACACACACACACACACACACACACACACACATATATATATATATATATATATATATATTTTTTTTTTTTTTCATGTAATTAAATGGTTTAGGTTAAATTAAAGAAATGAGAACAAATGCTTTATTGCGACAGCCTGCAAATGCCTAACGATACAGTTTAAAAATGGGTTATTTATGTGTCTGCTCCAACCATGCAGTATTCAGCATCAGCAGGCTGATCATCTGTCATCATCTGCACCTGTTTCTCACTGGTTCATACCTTAAAATAGATATTTTTATGCTTGAATTATTCACAGGTCATTGTGTGGTTTACCAAAAAAAAAAAATTGCTCTGAAAAAAATCAGGTACAGGAACTGGACTGAAAATGAGAGCCAGAAAAGACCTTCAGGAAGCCTGGAGAAACTATTCCTTAAAACTGCATTATAAATACAAGGAAGTTTTGGAAGTAAAAAATTTGAAGAGACTTTTAAACAGTATTTTATGAGGAAGAGAACTATGATGAATTGATTTTCTTACATCACATCATATCAGATCACACTTGTTTCCAAACAAATTTGAAGCTCTACAATGTATGTTTTTTTTAGGGATTTGTATATTCTTGGAAATATTAGAAATATATTCTAATATATTTAAGGATCTCACAAGCTTTTACACACAATGTAGCTGTAGGATAGTGGGCTCTCATGAGGTTACAGAATGATAATCAGAGCCTTTGGACCAATCAGATTGAAGAAATTAAGCAGCGCTGTGGTGTGAAATATGTACATTGAGTACGTATTAAGTGAGAAAAAAGAAAGATCTGTAAGAACAACTGTTTATAGTTACTATAACATAAGGAATAATGCAAAAAAAAAGGATTTTGCATGGCATTCAGTGGAAAATTGAACCGTGATATTATTCTCTAAACTTGGCTTTTTTGTTATTGTCCTAGCATAAAACATCCCTAAATACATTTGATGTTTTTTTTTATTTTTATATATATATTCTAACTGATTGTGAAATTGTGCTAAGCAATGGAAAGCTGTGTGATCTGTATTTAGCAAAAGGGAGTTTTTAAGAATTTAAGAAAGAAGATAGAAACACACGGGCCATCAGAGGTAGAGCGTCTCAGCGTTCACAAATCCCTCTCGAATACTTTCGAAATGGGCCGAACCCAAAGTAAACAGAGGAGACTCAGTCCTCCCGGTAGCAGCCAGAGTTCATTACGTACTGCCTTAATTTGTCAAAGCTAATTTGGGAACAAGAACAATACTTGGTTTAACAGGGTAAACAAATCGCCTTATCACCATGCTGAAATTTTGATATATTAGGAAAAAACGAGTTCTACGATCGGTCCCCAAGGTGATAGGATCTTGCGCAAACAGCGTAAAACGATTCGCAACCAAAACTATCAGTGCAAAAGGTTACATTATTAATAGTCGTAGACCACACAGAGGTCACTGATAGGATGTTTATGTATAAATGACTTAGTTTGGACCAGTTTTCTGCCCACACAGTGTGTAAAGGTGAAGCTTAATGAATCAAACTGGATGGAATGAGATTCTGTTGGAAGATTATTATTCAAAAGAATTTTACATCTAGACCTTGACATGTGGCTTATAAATCTTTCAGAGGAAGGAAAGCCAGAATACAACGAGTTGTTAGGCAATTATCATTATTATCTACTCTGAGTTTTTGACAATGAATGCTGTTGACCTTTAATTGGTCAAAGAATCATGTTTGATAACTTACAAGTGCCTGAATTAGTACCTCAAGAAAAAGCCATTTTTAGAAACGTAATATAAAGTATTTTTGTATTCATGCACACTTTTATATTTAATGAATGCACATACACTTAAAATATATTATCATTTTATGTGAATGGTTTTATGCACTTAAAATTATTACCATATGATAACTTCACCGACCTTGATTTGCAACATAAAAAAAAAAGTCTTGACATTTTGAAATGTTAAGTTTTCAAGTATATCAATAAGTCCCCTTTTTTTTTTGGAATTTTGGTCCATCCATGTGTCATCAGGCACATCCGACAATGGATTACTTCCCACCCTAGAGCTGTCATTTCTATGGCAAAAAATTCACATGCTACGAGCAATATGGGAATGCCAATTAACCTAATTTGCATGTCTTTGGACTGTGGCAGGAAACCGGAGTACCCGGAGGAAAGCCACCAAGCACGAGTAGAACATGAAAACTCCATGCATAGTGACCTGAAGCAGGAATCGAACCCTGACCCTGGCGGTGCAAGGCGACAGTGTTAAACACTAAGCTATCATGCCTCCAATAAGTGCTCTAAAAATGGTTACTGTATTTAAATGGTTAGCTTGTGAGATCCTTAAATGTAATATCAGGTACTAATAAACAGAAATAGTGAAGGGGAAATTACAAGGGACACAACATTAGGTCTTTGGGTCTGAGGAAGAAAACAATAACTACTGCTGTACCCACTTGTGCCTGCTGGAACATACATGGCAGAATAAAAATGTGCTGATATTTAACAAAGATTGTATAATTATCTATATGGTATACATTCTATATACTTATTGTAAGAAAACAATATTTATTTCAAATTTATTTAATGGTAAAGTTAAAGCTGTAACGTTTGTACAGTAACTTTCAGTTTTCCACAATTGACACAGGAAAGTACTTAGTAAACACAAAGACTTCATTTCTTAGTAACACGAGACGCAGAACTAAAATAAATTGGGTTTTTGGATGTTCAACAATTATATAAATTAAATGATATAAATTAAATTTAAATATAAATTGATAAAATATATTAATTATGACATCATTCTTAAATTGAAATCATTAGCAATGGTGAAATACTGTGGTATAAAAAAATGCAAAACTTTGTGATGTCCTGTTATAAGAAAATAATCAGCTTTACTACTTCCTACTGTATAACATAATCCCCCTAATGTTTTCTTCCTCACATAAGTGACATGTTATTTACTGTGTGAATGCTGTAGCTGCTATTTTGTCTGTTAGGTTTCACAGCCTTTCCTTTATTACCATAAAGAGGAAAATAGTCAACTAATGTATTGTTGGTCATCCCATCCTTCATCTTTATACCTATCCATTACAAATCTGTAGTAGCTCTGCTTGTATGCATTACAACAATTTTTACACATTATTAGCATTATTTACACATTACACTTTACACATAACACTTAAAAAAGGCAACTCGTTGTATACAAAGGGGCCCAAAAATGTATACACACTTTGACATTTAAAATATATGCCTCGCTTCTGACGGTCACATGATCGCATCAACGATGGTGCGACTACTGACATCTTTAGAGGAAACATACAGTATACTATACATTGCTGCCATAATTCAATTCAAGTTGGAAAAAAAGGGCATAGATAACAACGGTTCAAGTCTGTATACAGTTTGTTGGGCCCCTCTGTATTTACAAGGAGATGGCGCTCTCTAGTGTCTATTTATACCAGTACACACAACTTCATTTAAGGTATGTAAGCTCTATGGTGTCTACACACAAACACCAGCATTATGCTCTAATGTGTGAAACAAGATAAAACGTCATTTTTTGCTTACCATTGCTTACATTTTCCCTGCACCATTTCATGTGATCACATAAACCTTATTTACAGCATAAGAACCCCATATTCATAAGCATTGCTGAAATTAGATGTGCCTAATGGAGAAGAACAGTATTACTTGTGTTGCAAACTGGCCATAATTTAAGAAATGTGCACTTTAAAAATGCACATAAAAGCACACACCATTCTTTCTTGAAAAACAAACAAACTACATTTACAGTAGGTGCACTAAAGGGTGCAAGAACCAAAACAGCACTATATGTATATGTAGCAAATAGAACAAACAATGATTCTTTAAATAAAGGTTATTTAAAATATATTTTAAACATTATTTACAATATTTGATCCATTTTTTCCACAACTCAGTGATGTGTTCTTTCTTAACAGATCATAAATAAACAAAGCAACATGAGCTGCTACAAGTTCTACTGTACATACAAATATTTGCTTTAGATTAATCAACATACAGACATACTGTATTTCAAATCAACAACACAGACTACAGCTTTGATTAAGAAAATATACACCAATCATCAGGTTTTCTTTCTAGCATATTGCTAACAAAACTCAAATATGATCATGTCCCACTTAGACTGTTAATGGCCACTGAAGTCGAAATGACATAATTCAGCCTATTGAACTACTGTTACTGCAGCAATATATATTTAAATAAACTTGTTTATGTTTTTTCTTAAAAATATTGTTTGTATTGGTTTTAACCTCTAAATAAAATGTATTGATATTATAAATAAACATTTCAATATGTGCATATATGAGCATGAACATATACAGTATAACCTCGATTAGGACATTTTGAAAATCATGTTAAAACATAAATACACTACCATTCAAAAGGTTGGACACAACTTCTAACACCATGGTCTTTCCTGTTTTTAATTTCTACAGTGCAAAAAGATTTTGAAATAATCCAAAATACAGTATACAATAATCTCCTTTGAACAGATATTGAGAGGTGTCTGCTGATTGATCTTTAAAGTCTTCATAACGGCTTTAATCTGAGCTGCTGTTTGTTAATTGGTGATTTCTGAGGCTGGTGACTCTAAATGAACTCAGCAACAGAGGTAAATTTACTTGGTCTTTCTTTCCTGGGATGAGAGCCAGTTTCATCATGGTGCTTGATGGGTTTTGCTAATGCACTTGACACAATACTGTTCTTGCAAGGTGTGTTCCAGAACAGCTGAACATTTGTGTCTTAAAATAACAAACGGTTGTTGTTGTTGCTTAATGTGTGTTGTACCTAATGTCATACAGTATGTGTTATTTCATGTTATTGAAATCTTCAGAATTGTTCTAGAATGTAGAAAATTAATCAATACTCAGAAAAAAATTTTTTAGGAGGTGTGTCCAAACTTTGACTGGTACAGTTAACTGATTTTTTTCAAGAGAAGCGCCCAGCACTAGTCAAAGCTAGACTCTATTCACTTGGATCACAATGCATACTAAAACATATGGTATATATTGGCCACTGGGTACAGTGGAGTTCTATGATTGGTTCTTGAAAACAATGGCTTTCAGGATTTTTTTTTTTTGGCGAACAATGCTAACCATGCTAAAATGCAAAAATTCTGATCAGTGATTAGTCAATGGGTGCACTGGTGATCAATGGTTGTTCATTGGCAAAACAATGGTGATTATTGTTTGATTGCTGGAGCAACATCTGTGATTAGTGTTTTATCACTGGGGAAAAAATGGTGGTTGTTTGGAACAAGCAAAACTTCATCAGACTTTACACTTGATGAGTCCAAAGAACCTGCTCTCTCAAATCACATAACCATTCATTCTGATGTGAGCTGAAGAGTTGTATCAAGTGCAAGATGCCAACATCTGCTCAAAAAGTTTATTCATCATTCATGAGTCTTTTTTGAAATAAAGTCAAATAGGTAAAAAAAAAAAATCTCACCAAATCTACTAAAACCCACTCCACTGCAACACATTATTCCCAATAAAACTAAAAGGTAATGTTCTGCTTTTTTTTTCAGCAGATCCCCGTGCACACCGCTTTAGCTGTCTCTGTGGAATGTGACCTCACTCGGCTTGGTCTCGTGGTGCAGATTGATGATGTAAGCTGCCAGACCTTGGCACAGTCCAGATGAATCACAGTGGTGTTGGAACACCTGGTGCTGCACAAACAGTCCATTGTGTCGGTGCCAGAATAGCAGCTCGAGCGCACGCCGCTGTTTACTTTAATGCACAATGAGACACGGATTAACCCAGAGACTAAATTACACTGTAAATGAGAAATCTTTAGTGAGGAGAAGTGTCAGTCTGTGTCAGGAGGAAACAGTTCATGCTATTGTACCGTTAAAGAGTTCTGCATTACACTAAGAAAAATGTCCTGTTAAATAATAGGCTGGATTATTATTAGTAACACATGTTCCTTAATAGCGTTCAAGAGTTCTTTAGTTCTTAGTTTACTTTTTAGTTTAAACCTATTTTAAGCAACCTATTTGGTAAAACCACGATACAGTATGCAGTTGGATTTAGCTTACACTTTATCACCGCCTGAACAAAGCTCTGCAGCTGTACTGCAGCGTTTCCTCCGTCCTTCCCTCACACACTCTTCTCAAACAGTTCAGCTTACAAAGCTTTAAAATTCATGCTAAGCACCACCATGTTCCTCACCTCGCAGATCACATGTGCACACACCCTGCATGACTTTTAAACCCTAAGGGTAGTCAAAACAGGTCAGAGGTCACATGTTCAGAGGTCACAAGTCTGGTCTGTCTTTTAGCACGGGTCGCATGAACCTTATGTTGGAAGATGTTCACAGAATAGGGAGGAGTGGCAGAAGGAGGGGAACATCCTCTATTTAATGGAAAACTGTCTTGAGGCAGCTAGTGCATGACATGAAACATCATTAATGTCAAGTTCAATGACATCACTGTTAATACTGATAAAATAATTCAGATTCAAATATGCCATGTTTTTTTTTATATTGTATCTCCACTTTGATCCATTTTACCTGCATTTTTCATTCATAATAAATGAAAGAAAGTTGAAAGAGGAGAATGCTCAACAACATTAAATGCTAAAAATATAAATGGATAAAATGTACAACAAATAGTTCTTTCATTAATAAGCAAATGTAACAAATGCCAAACTGTTGCTTATCTTATCTTATCTTATCTTACATGCAATATAAAATATTATGGAAGAATATATTTTCTTAAATGTCTGTTAATCTGAAATTGCTCATAGCACAAAGGACACACACACACACACACACACACACACACACACACATCTACAGTAACTGAAACACTGTTTAACCACATGAGGGCAATATTAGCCTGCAAGTCTTATCATTTATATTAGTGATGCTTTGAGACACTACAGGACCAGCAAAGCGAACCAGAATCAAATGTGTACAATGTGTGATGTGTAAGAAGTTGTGTATTTGTTTGTTCAATTAATATAATTTTTTTTAGCTTTCCGAAACAAACAACCAAAAAATCATTAACAAACCATAAACACTGACTTTATATTCTTATGTTCTTATTCTCATATGCATTCAGTGTCATGTTCTTCTGTTTATTTAGTTAATCGATATTATAAATCAGACCTTTCAAAACTATGTAATATACTGAGAATATTCTAACTGTATACCTGGATTTTAGTCGTACACGTGAACATGGATTTCTGCGGAGAAACCTAAATAAATATACAAATGAATTATTCTCTTGGTTTTAGCATAACAAAAAAAAAATTGTGTTTAATGTTAATATTGTTTAAATGTTTCCTTCTCAACACCTATAACCTCAATATGCAGCCCAGTGAACTCACAGCAGCTCCTCTTTTTGTTTTTACATAAATTGAACCCGGAGGACCTTCCAAATTAGAGAACATGTCAGATGACCTTCGTCTCTGTGAACGGCGTGAACATATCCGGCGTGGCAAAACCCAAGCCGTTAGCAAGTTAAATGAACGCATATGCTAATGACATGTTTGATTTGCTCACGTCCTGCTCTCAGTATGGAAATGCTCATGTTGGATAAGAGCCGCGGTGACAAACAGGCCGTGTGCAGCTGCGTGGAAGCTTCAGCACTAGCCGTGTTCAGTTCTCTGCTCTGCCCCGAGGCTTTTGGGCTGCATCCCGGGCACAGCACCGAACACTGTTTCTAACTGACAGCTGCCTTAACACACAACACACACACACACATACAAACACTGACTTCTTCTGATTCAAAATAAAGAGTATTTTTTAGAAGTTTATATACATTTTACAACATTTTAGTATATAATTTGCAACAGTCTTATCAATTATTGAATACACTTTATGAAGGAACACTCTAATGCCACAGATTCATCCATCCATCCATCCATCAGTCCAACTAACCATCTATCAAATCCATGCATCCATCCATTAAGTATCCATCCATCCATCCATCCATTCATCCACAACAGTTCATTATTAATTACACTTTATGAAGGAACATTCTAAAGCCATGGATCCATCCATCTATCCATCCATCCATCCATCCATCAGTCCAACTAACCATCTATCAAATCCATGCATCCATCCATTTAAGTATCCATCCATTCATCCATTCATCTAAGTTCATCTAACCATCCGTTCATGCCTACATTTTATAATCCATCCATCTATCCATCCATTGGTTTATCCATCAATCCATCGATCCAACCATTCATCCATCCAGCTGTCCATCCTCCCATCAATCCATCGATTCATTAAGAAGTATGGTTATACATATGTGTGTAAATGTGTATGTGTGAGACACAGAGAGAGGATGACAGCAATCACTGGAGTTTAGGGTGGAGTAAGCAAACACACACACACACACACACACACACACACACACACGTCACTGTGCTCATGGACAGAATTAATAACTGTCAGGGTCTGGGTGATAATGTAATGAACACTCTTATTTTGGGATGGGGATCGACATCCTGCTCTGAGCCAGTAATCCAGCCATCACCGTGCAGGTGTTACAAAGTCATGGCTTTCAATGGTTTTAACGTTGTGGCTGAATTTTTTTAAATAGATAGATTTTAGACGGTATTATTGTTTTATACCAGAACAATTTCCAGTGCTAACATTTATTTAAAAACATTAGCCTTTTTTTTTTTTTAACCCTTTATAGTTACATTAAAGTAGTGGAATGTCTAATAAGAAATAAACAGCTTGTCATGTTGCCAAAAAACACAAATTGCTAACTACTATCTTGAAGACATTTCCATTAAAAAAAAAAATACATTTATTTCCTTGACTGTTACAAAGCTGTGAAACTGGAGACTCCTTTCAGAAAGAGTCATTCCATTACTATTTTAAAGCTGTACATTATCATCGATTATAAATGCACAGATTTAAATCTGTTTACAGTACAAGTCAAAGTGTAAGTCCATCTAACCATCTATCAAATCCATGCATTTATCCATCCATCCATCCATCCATCAAAGACATTCCTGTTGTAAAAAAAACAACAAACCTCTGACACTAAATTTTTATTTCTTCAGTTGAGTCTAGTTCCTCTCAAGGTTTCTTCCTATTGTCATCTCAGAGAGTTTTTCCTTGACACTGTCGCCTTCACCCTTGGCTTGCTCATCAGAGACAATCTCAATATTATCTAGATACATTTTTCTCACACATACACACTTCCATACATTTTCTTTTCATTTATGTGGAGCTGCTTTGAGACAATGACCATTGTTAAAAGTGCTATATAAATAAAATTCAATTGAAAATTTTTTTTAATTGAACACTACATTATCATTGATTATGCACAACTTTAAACTCATTTCCAGGACAAATCGAAGTATAAGTCAAACAATTTTGTCTGTTCCACTGGTTCCTGTGTGATTAGTTTAACAGTAACAATAGTCATATGTTTCTTCTCACAACTAATGGTTAAAGACTTGTTTAATGGTTTTCTAATGAAATTTAAAGATGCTAATAAACTATACTTTAATGATGATTTAATGGAGCCATTGTTTTTTGTGGCAGTGACATCAGTAATGATGCTGAACACCAGCCAGTCTGCAAACAAACAAGAAACCAAAATCGCAGTCTACTTAAACAGCTGCCTTATGAACTGAATTCTGGGGAGGAAAAAAATCTACCACCTGCTGTATGTTTGCAAAACTAACCAGTGGACAATGTAATAAGTTGTCACGTAGGCTGTAATTTGGTACATTATTCGCTCACATAACTGTACAGCATTTCCTCACAGCAATTTTTGTTCTCTGTCACACCTAATTTACCTCCGGAGTCAGTGATCAAGTCGAGCAGAGATTAAACATTAGTGTTGTGGCTGTTCAGCGTGGCAGTTTGACTTGTTTCACCTCATGATCATCGTGTAGAATGCCTACTCTGTAACTGTACAACGTTCATCAAGGCGCTGGGTATGTTTGAAGAAATACTAAATCATGGGAAATTCTCAACACCTGACTGACCTGACATTCCTACTCCTCATTATGGTAGTTCTTAATAGCAGTGTTTTAAGATGAATGACTGAGTAATAGACTGGGATGTGTTGGAATTAAAATCAATCAATCAGGAACAAATCTTGTATGTTCAGACCATGACATTGATGTCTGGTGTTAAATTGAGCCTTAAAGATCATACATACCTGGATATACACTGAGACAATCTTTATACAGTGCCTGGCCAAAAAAGACTCCATTTCAGATCAAGCAAAAAAAAACAAAACAATTAAGTAGATTGCCGAAATGACTGGAGTGAAGTTAAGAACTGTCCATCGCAGTGGAAAACCTGGAACGGCAGTGCTGAACCGTCAATTTTGTGGAAGAAGTGGTCAGAAAAAAAAACGTAAATGACCATAATTGGCGATCATAAAAACTGACAATCAGTACTATGTGTAATATTGAAAGCAAGAGCATTTTCACACACAATGTGACAAGAGATTACAGGATTGGGAATAAACAGCTGTGTAGTCATTAAGAAAAAAAAAACATGGTAGTGAGACTTATCAGAAGAAAAAAATCCTTCAGTTTGCTATGGAACATAAAAATTGGACTTTGGAGTGATTGAAAAAGGTCATGTGGTGTGAGCAGTCCAGACTGACCCTATTCCAGAGCGATGTGTGCGTTAGGATAAGGATGGGAATGCATGAAATGATGCATCCCTCATGCATAGTGTCCACTGTACAGTGTTATGATCTGGGGTTGCTTCAGTTGCTCAGGTCTAGACTCAGCAACTTTATGTGGCAATAAAATGAAGTCAGCTGACGACCTGAATGTACTAAATCACCAGGTTATCACATCTATGGAGCTTTTGTTCCTTGATTGAACAGGCATACAATTCAATTCAATTTATTTTATTTTTTTTAATACATATATTATGTATATATATACAGTATTCCAGGACTCAAATTTACCATTAGCTTTTCCTCGTTGCAATTTTCGCTTGTTGTTTTCTTGTTGAAGATATGTAAAATGGCAGCTGTAATTATACAATTTAATTTTAAACATCATTAAATAAAATGTGGCAGCACAGTGGCTTAGTGGTTAGCACTGTTGCCTTGCACCTCCAGGTCCTGGGTTCGATTCCTATCTCAGGTCTGAATGCATGGAGTTTGCATGTTCTCCCCGTACTTGGTGGGTTTCCTCTGGGTACTCCAGTTTCTTTCCACAGTCCAAAGACATGCAGATTAGGCTAATTGGTTTTCATAAATTGCCCTTCCTTGGTGTGTGTGTATTTGTGCACTTCAATGGGTTGGCAACCTGTCCATGGTGTACCCAATTTGCACCATAAGTCTCCTGAGATAGTAAGTTGCCTTTGTGAAGGTGTTTATGCATTTATACAGTATACTGTATGAAAAAGCATCAAATCTGGAAACACTATTTTTACACTAATCAGCCATAACTTTAACGCCACATAACACTTATGAACCAGTAAACAGGTGACAGGATCATGGGCACTCAAGGCTCATCCATGCCATGCTTCAGTGTGTGTTTGGGTGTTGGTGAATTACAAACTGTGCAGACCACTGGCTTTCCAGGACTGGAGTTGAAGAGCCTTGACATAGAGAGTGTGGTATTGTCATTAAAAACAGCCAAGCCAGTAATAGACAATGAGGTGAAGGCTGCTATCAAAGCAACCTGGTCTTCAATAACGCCTCAGCAGTGCCACAGGCTCATCGGCTCCATGCCACACTGATGCAGTAATTTGTGCTAAAGTAATACTGAAGAAGTACTAAGCGCATGAATTAACATATTTTTTAAGTCCTTTCGTGAATGTTTTTGACTTTCATTAAAATTAAAATTAAATTTTAAATAACTTTACATATAATGAATATAGATTATATGAGAGTTTCACTTTTCAGATCAAGAAAAAAACTTTTCCATGATATTCTAATATTTTGAGATGTATTATCTACGGTGAAGAAAAAAGTCAGGGTAAGGCTTTTAAAAAAGTGCACATAAATTCAAAGGGCATGTTTTAAGTCAGTAATGATCACAGATTGAAGCAGAGTTCTCAAAGTTATCAAAGAGAGTTCTCAAAGCAACTACAAGTCTTACTAAAAGATCTTTCCAAACATAATGTCCCATCCATCCTTAACTTTTTCCTGGACTTTGTTTGTGTCCCCAGAGCATGTTGAATCTACTGTATTTAAAAAAATGTGTTGTGTTAATTATCAAGGCCTTTTCCACCTAAAGCTCTAATCTTGATGCGCCTGACATCAAGTCTGACATTCCTGATGCCTCAAAGCACAGCATCTTGTCTGCGCGCTGTATGGACTGTAATATGAAGGCTTCTAGCAGTGGCCGATGTCCAAGCAGATGCTCGGGTCTCGTCGGTCCTGAGGGCAGTGTGTAATTAACACATCCGACAGCGTGAGAAATACACGGGGCTTTTCATTTCGAGACGACCCCTGGGCATGCTTAGTGTCTCGTGTGTATGTGAGCAATCAGTGATGATGGGTCTATTGGATAGGAGTGATGAAGACATAAAAACAAGGGGGTGAGGAAGGAGGAAATGATCAAAGAGAGGGAAGAATCAGAGAGGAAATGCGAAGGGGAAAAACGGAATAAGAGATGGAAGATGGAACAAGGATGGGGAACAAAAAAAAAGGAAAAAGGAGGGAGGGATGGAGGGAGGGAGAGAAGGAGGGGAGGATTGTGGTGGGTCTCTGTTGAGGTAGTTTGGAATATTAATTAAATGTATTAAACAAACATGGCAGAGGAGTGTTGGGGGGGGGGGGTTGCTCCATCTGCTGTCTGTTCAGATGGGGGGATCTCTGAGGAGGAGCCGGGTCTTAGTTTAACTTCAGTAGGACACACACACACACATACACACACACACACACACACACACGAAGACAGATGGGCTCGGCTGTCTCCGGGGACAGACCCACAGCTTCGCTCTGCCTCAAGGCCCTGTTCCCTCTGAGCTGAAAGATGCAGACGAGGAGAAACACGGAGGACTGAGGGGGAGCAGAAAGGAAGGGAGTTCATGCTCATACACACATATTGCCTGAGTATGTGTGTGTTTATGAGTGTATGCCCACAATGTGGATATTTAATTGCATTGATTTTACATCTCCAGAGAGGTCAATTTAAACGCAAGCAGGGAATCAGAATTCAATATCTTCATTCTTGTCAAGCTTCTTTAGCGAGTCCGTGCATAGAATACGAGTCAACAACGAGAAAACTAAGAAAACTATTAATATTGATAAACAATGTGTGGTGATTGTGTTTTTACTTCATTGTTGGTGTTTGCAGTTAAAGATTACATGTTTAGGAAGAAAAAGTTAAAAGTAATTTAATAAAAGAATAAAAGAAAACAAATGATTTATTCTATAGAACACAGCATTCAAACAAACAAATAAATAACTAACTAAATAAATGACTTGACATATAGTCTTGTTTTTTTTTCAGAATTTATTCTAATTGATAACAAGTTAATAATTAGTAACGGTATGGTTTTCATTTAAGGTTCTCTTAAGAAATGATGCCATGACACCCCACTCACACACACACACACACACACACTGACAATTCCCCCAGGAAAAAGATCCAGATCAAATCCAGAAGGAAATTTGTCTGCCTAATCTCCTAAATAATGGGAAAAAAGGAATAAATAAATAAAAACAATAATAATAAAACAATAAAATCACATGCACATCCAAAAAACATTGCAAGACAGGATGATTTCATCTGGATCTGAAAACCAAAACAAGTTATTTTTATTATGAATCTGATAACGAAATGCAAACGCAAAGATGTTAATAATTATATAAAAAAGAAACGACTTTTCTACATTTATTAGACTTTTACATTTTTTATAATCTAAATCACACAAACTTCCTTCTGCTTTCCATTAGTGTGTAACCTGTGCCAAGGAATAGTGACGAAGCTCATTACACACTTGCTCATTAAAATGACACCGAATGTCAATCCTTTGTTTTGCCATTGAAAAAAAAAAAAAAAAGCCCGGATGTCAGTAAAAAAGACGAACAGCAACTCCTCGACAGGAAACCTGTGATCTATGTTCAATTTCATGAAAGGTAATTATGCTTTGTGTCAGATATAATTTTCTCGGGCCTAATTTCAACCCGCTGATGGATCTAATAGGCTTTTTTTTTTTTCATTTTCATACTCCTCTTCACGTCTTTGACTGAATTAGTGTTGTCAAGAGATAAGGCCGAGTTTTTTTTTTTTTCTTTTGGAGGTTAAGCTGAAGGTGTTCTTAGCCATACTTTGTCATATTTTTAAAAGGACAGGTGTTAATTGAAGAGTTTATCGTAGCTCAGTGATTTGCAATAAGCTTCTGAACGGACGTCAATTTTATTTGTATAGCGCTTTTAAGAGTAGATATTATTATGAAGCAGCTTAACAAAAATCCAGGTGTCCATTTAGATTCATAATGAATGAGCCAGAGGAAAGGAGAAAAGAGAAAGGGAAGAACTACCTGACATGACCTGAAGAAGAAACCTTAAGAGGAGCCAGGTAACTCTGGATGAAAAGATTAGCAAGTCTAGTAAGTGTTGTGTGAAGGATGTAAAGTATGAAAAGACTGTATATAAAAATACTGGAATGAGAGAATATGCTCAGGAGAGTCTTTATAATTACTGCAGCAACAAGAGAAAGCTCTGGACATAAACTGCTTTTGAGAGGGGTCAAATTTTAGGGTGTCTATGTGAAACCACACAGTTTTTGACCTTTTGAGAATTTTTAGCATACTTTTTAGAATTGGTCTGAATGCCTGAGTGCACATCCAGGGCCAATTTTAGGCTTTAGAAAAAGGATTCCAACACTTGTCAGGGCTTCTTTAGCAAAAATTACTGCATCAACGTGGCATGGGATGGAAGCGATTAGCCTGTGGCACTGATGAGGTGATGAGGTTGAAGACCAGGCTGCTTTTATAGCAACCCTCAGCTTATCTGCATTGTCAGGTGTTACTCATCTTCCTCTTGACAATAGACAATAGATTCTCTGTGGATTCAGGTCAGGCGAGTTGGCTGGCCAATCAAGCACAGTAATATCATGGTCGGCAAACCAGTTGCTGGTAGTTTTGGAACTGTGACTAGGTGCTAAATTATGCTGGAAAAGGAAATCAGCATCTCCATAAAGCTTGTCTGCAGACGAAAGCATGAAATGCTCTAAAATCGTCTGGTACAGTAGGTGGCTGCATTGACTTTGGACTTGATAAAAAACAGTGGACCAACACCAGCAAATGACATGGCACCCCAAATCATCACAGACTGTGGAAACTTCACAATGGACTTTAAGCAACTTGCATTCTGTTCCTCTCCTCTCTTCCTCCAGACTCTGGGACCATGATTTCCAAATGAAATGCAAAATTTACTTTCACCTGAAAGAGGACATTGAAATACTGAGCAATTTTCCACCTTAGTCCAGGTAAGAAGCTTCTGACATTGTCTCTGATCACGAGTGGCTTGATACTAGGAATGCAACAGTTGTATCGCATTTCCTGAAGACGTCTTTGCATGGTGGCTCTTGATGAACTGACTCCAGCCTTACTCCATGTCTTGTGAAGCTTTTCCAATTTCATGAATCAGCTTTGCTAGACAATATTCTGGTGGTCATCCTTGCTGCTGGTGCACCTTTTCCTATCACACTTTTCCCTTCTAGGTAACTTTCCGTGAATATGTTTCAATACAAGCACCTTCTTTGGCTGTGAAGGACTGTGAAACAGCAGGCTTCCCCAGATGTATGAATTGTAATTTACTCAAACTCTAAATTAAATATTTAAATATTTTAAGATACTGTATTTTTGATTTTCATGACCTGTAAGCCAAAAAAGTAAAACAAAAACCCTTTAAAATATTTCTCTTCATGTGTAATGAATCTAGAATATATACATTTTACTTTTTTAAAATGAAACATATCTTTTCATGATTTTCATTATTATTTTTTTAGGTACACTGTATAATACAGTATGCATCAAAATATACAGTACTGAAATTAATAGACTTAGACTAGGGTCAGGGGGAGCTCAGTGGTTAAGGTGTTGGACTATGGTTCGGAATGTTCCAAGTTCAAATCCCATGACCACCAAGTTGTCCCATTTGAGCAAGGCCCTTAAATGTAAAATAAGATAATGTAATTTGATCTGGATAAGGGCATCTGCCCAATGCCTAAGATGTAAACAGATGTACAATATTACCTTGTTGTCATATTTCTCCTGCATAATGGAAGTGTTGTAAAAGGAGACAATTTTCGTGCGTAATGCAGGCACAGCTCTTGGCGGATCTTGAACATGCTCTCCTTTAACATTCACCACATGTAGGCATTAGGTGGTGTAAGATCGGGGGAATGGGATGAATATGGGAAGAAATTGTTCTGCCACCTTTTTCAAACTCTGTCCCCATTCACTTCCATATGAATGGAAATGATACTCAACTATGAATACTTTTGAGAGACTAATATCCAACCACAACTGGACAACACAACTTTATTATCACTACTGGGAACAAAGCTTTGCACCGTCAACATACACATACATACTGTATAATATTGTCACATGGTCCCTTACAATAAAAATAAAAAGTGGGTGAAAACTGGCAGAACTCCTTTTATTAGTCATCTATTTTCTGTAATTTTGTATTGATTATTTTGCTTTAGTGCCAATCATCAAGGGGTGAAGACTGGTGGCTCTGAATGTGGGACACATCACTGTACATCTGCAAAGCTAGAGCAATTCTCATATTTAAACATATTTAGCCAAAGACTTACATGTTCTTCTTGTGTTTGGTGGGATTTATTTGAGTACTCTGGTTTCCTCCCACAGCCCAAAGACATGTGCCAAATGTGAGTTGGTGTCTCATTAGCAACATTTCTTCTCAGCATACAGTGGCAGTCATTACCGCCAACCATCAGATAACAACCACAGATTAAGACACTGTAGATAGTCCTATGAAAATGTGGTTTTATATATCAGGTATCTTGTGTGGTACATACTATATCATATAAGGTAGCAGTTGTTAATTAAACAGTAAAACCTAGTACAATGTGGTAAGTTGAATCAAACACACTATCAGACACAAAGATTGGACCACACTGGAACACTTTTTCTAAAGTGACAGCATTTTCAAGACTATGAGGGATTAGGTCTCTGAATTACATCTGTGCTTGAAAACCACCTCCAGACTGCAACAAGCATTCCGGACTCTTGGGGAAACCAAGTCTAAAAAATCTTAAATTCAGATTAGAATCTTCAAAAGCTTAAAAGCTGTCCTGTTGTGCAAGTTAACCTTATGAGAAAGATGTACCTAAAATTAACACATCAATTAGCTCTTACACATTGAATTAACCTTCTCAACATAAAGGTGTTAATTTGTGCCATTTTGCCCTGTAGAAGAAGAAATAATTATGATAATGATACATCTGTACTGTGCATGAGAACCGAACAAGCCCAAAGCTTCCACCATTCTTCTTTATGTGATCTTATTCACTGTCCCATAATCAAAGGGAACATGGCTGAGGTCAGGAAGACATTAGATCGGTTTAGGATTAAACCAAATGAAAGCAACGATTTAGCCATATTATTACCTTGTGTTCTTTTGAAAGAAATCAGGTCACTCAGAATCACACACTCGCCGCAACAGCCACTTTGGTTGGCCTATTATCGCGATCCGTGTTCCAGCACTAATGACGACACGAGTGACATGCTGGCGCCGAGTAATGAAACACAGACGAGATGGAGACCAACAACTTGATGGACAGCATGTAAAATGGGAAAGGAAAATGAAGTCTCGCTTGATGAAATCAACACTCTTTTAGCGCTCTCGTTAGCATAGCCCCAGTTTCAGTTAAAGTAGCCTGATTTGACCAAGTGGGAGCCTAAATTGGGCCAGTGTGAAGACATTAGTGGACTAGATTTAAAAAAGCAATGACCCCAACAAAAAAGATGGGAAAGATGGGACAAATCTGTGTCCCATTCCATCCCATCTCATTATATTTCGAAGTTGTGAAGCTGAGATTCTGAATCGTTGCCATCCAGAAGGAACTCTGAGAATAATAATTATTTCTGTTCATGTGTGACTGTACCTCACTTTGCACAAAAGGGCAGATTGTCTGCATGACTGGCCTTTATACAATACACTTTCATCAACTTAATTTAACATCACCATTTAGTTCTTTGGCCTATTGGCAATGCGTAGAGAACTTTTCCATTTACTTACTTTACATATCGTGTTTTTAAAAAAAATTTTTTTTACAATACATTATTTATTATTTACTAATTTAAAAAACAGAAGATTGTTTATAAATTTTAGGTAGTAGGCTGAAATAGAGAGAAAATACTGTAGAACACTGAGAAAAGCCTTTAAAACACTGGACCACAAAACGAAGAATGAATCACAAGGAGGCACGCTGTTATAGGAAAACAATCAACAACATGCTCCTGGGTTGTGGTGATGTAAAGGTTCTCTATTTTCCTACAATTTTTTATTCCCCTCACACCATAGCAATGAGTCAGATATTACAATGATTATAGTTATTTATTGAACTCCCTCACATGTTCGATCATGAAGCTTAAATAAGCTTACAGAAAACTTACTTAATCCATCGCAACAAATTAGAAACTTTTGGTCGACTCAAATTTTAATTAATATTACACTGCCTGGCAAAAAAGTCACCATTTCAAAAGGGCCAAATTATTGGGACACATTAAACAATTTAAAACAACTAATGAGGTTTGAAATTTGGAACTGGGTTAAGAACCCTTCAACCCATTGTGAAAAAGTGAAAGGATAGCGCTGAACCATCAACACTGTGGTATAAATGTGGTCAGGAAAACATCATGAATAGAGATCGCTTAAACACTTGGCGAAGTTGCATGAAGGGTAGATCTTGAAGTGATGCACCCATCATGCATATTGTCCACTGTACAAGCCTCTGGAGGCAGTGTTATGATCTGGGGTTGCTTCAGTTGCTCAGGTCTAGACTCAGCAACATTATGTGGCAATAAAATGAAGTCAGCTGATGACCTGAATGTACTGAATGACCAGGGTATCACATCTATGGAGTTCTACTTTCCTGATTGCACGAGGCATATTCCACAGCTTACTAGGACTTACCTTATGTTTAGCTCAGTAACGTTATGTGGCAATAAAATGAAGTCAGCTGACGACCTGAAAGAGTGGTTCTGGAAGTGGCGGCATGGTGACTTACTAGTTAGCACTGTCACTTTGTACCAGCGGGGTCCGGTTTGATTCCCGCTTAGGGTCTGTTTGCATAGAATTTGCATGTTCCCCCCTTGCTTGGTGTTTCATCATTTCATGTGCTGTAAAAAGCTAATGGGGATTAAATGAAATCTTAGAGTGTGACTTTTTCTTTGGCCAGGCAATACATGATTGACCAAGTCTGGATGAATGAGTCGCTACTGTAGAAATGATAAGGTACAGTATTAAAAGGAGTGTATTTATTTATGTAAAACTGTGATTTCCCATTTAGCATCAGAGCTAACTCATCAGAATGAAGACTTCAACAGTGCTGTGGTTAAAAAATATCTCCAACATTTATATTATTATGTCAGTGCTCCTCTAGCGTAACTTTCCATCTAGTCAACATGTTTTTATTGTAAGCAATTGAATTATTGATGTGCAGAAGGATGCCTGCATTTTTCTGCAAACTGACAGAATTTATAAAACTCATCGAAACTGATTTCCGGGGGAGATGCCGTGCATCCCGTGTGATGTTTATTAAAACGATCAGCTGTGCATATGTCGGCGATAGGGAGATAGGCATGTATTATGGATGAGCTTGTTGCCATTTAAAGCAAAGACTGTGACAGAGCGTCTGTGCTGGAGGAAAAAAAAAATATGCATATTGTATTTTGGCAGCAGACTGTCACTTGAAATCAAAGCTAACAAGTAGATTATCAGATTAACGCATGAAAATGTCTCCCTTTACTTAGTCACACGAATGAATTTACAAAGAACACACTTTATTTTGCACTTCTCGATTAGCATAATGCAATCTGCATCCGTGTCCTTTCTGTTTCTCAGGCAGGTAAAATTGGTTTGAGTGCTGCTCAGGCGGAGCGGTGATCCTATTTATTCCGTAATTTACAACAATTCAGGACAGACGCACATTTCCTTCTCATTAGAGTCTTATAACAAATGCTGCGCTTACGCTGAATAATTCATGCTTCTGTTTAGCTGTTGTTTTTGTTTTTGTTTTTTTTACTTTGCTTCTTCTTTTGCAATGTGTGGGAGACGAAGGAAAGCTAAAGGGGGAAGCGGTCTGGTTTATCGGTTCCCCATGGCGGCGGACACCGCGGAGGACGAGATGAGCTAATGAGGGCCATTTCTCATTCCAAATAGGAACAAACGAGCCTTATTAGGGCTCATTTTCGAGGGTGTTCCATGCAGGCCATGTGACAGTGGCGCGCCGTTCTCGCAAGCTCAGATCCGGGGTTCAGAGGTGGCGCTGTCTGTTGTGACAGCAGGGCTCTCGCGGGGGGACTTGATATTAGCTCGATTGAGGCAAACGATTTAATTAAGGCCAGAGGTCAATGAAATCTGCCAACCTTCTGCATTACCTCAATTACTGACACGTCCTCCATAGGCCGTCCTGGCCGAGCATGCTTATTAAAGCACACTTTGTCAGAGATTAGCTAAAGTAGCTGTCAATCAATTAGGCACGAGAGCCTCTTTCGAGCTGCCGGGGGAGTCCAAGTGAAGAAAAGGAGCATGTTGACAGCTCCCATTGACATGAGCATGAATGATCCTCCGCTAATGGGGCTTCATGGAGATCCTGCAAGGCCGAGTGTCAAGATGAGCACTATGTGGCCCAGATGCTAGTGAAGAAGACGCTGCAATTAGGCATCCTCCGAGGCTTGTGTGGAAAATGCCAGCAAGTAAGGAATTTTGGACAAGAAAGCCATTCCCACATTCTATTTGAATTTAAGGGGGGAAAAGGATCCAGAAGACGATGATGACATTCAGAAAATTGATGAAGTGAACCATAATAATAATAATAATAATAATAATAATAATAATAAAAAGACACTAACATAATAAAAAATGGAATTAAATTGTTACCTAATTTAAATTAATAGATGGTCTTTTAAACTTTTATACATTGAAGAATATAAGGTTAATGTTACTAATAACTAAAATAAACTTACAGCTATCAGATTAATACCAAACTAGATCCATAAATCACAGTCCCCAGTTCGGATTATTGTGGATTATGTGGAATTTGTTTTATCTAGGTTCTTAGATTTCCTTTTACTGCACAAAAACATCCAACTAGGTAGAAGAAAAATTGCACCAAGATGTGAATTAGTGTGCGAATGTGTGTGTGTGTGTGTGTGTGTGTGTGTGTGTGTGTGTGCATAATGCCCTATAATGGCCTGGCATCCCATCCAGGGTGTATTCCTGTCATATGACCAATATGCTCTGGATCCACTGTGATCCTGATCAGGATAAAGTGCTCACTTTGGGAATCACTCACTTAATCACTGACAAATAATGATTATGCAAATGTTTGTGCAACATGATTTAGACAAATGTTTGTGCAACATGATTTAGCTAAATTTAGACACAGAGTTTGTGCGATGCTATAGGAGTAATAGTAGTAGTAGTAATCGCAATAAGACCTCTTTACATGTTAGCAAAATTGATACCAACAACAATCAAAAATCAAGGTGCTGTGTTTTGTGTCTTAAGAATTCTCTTAAGAATACGCACGACAGAAAGGAACAGCGTTTGTTTAACGCCGCACAAGAACGACTCCCTCAAATTTGTCTACAAATCCAAAGGGAGCCCTTTGCCATGCTAGTCCTATTCCCTCCATCTCCACCTTCCCCTTTCTTCTGTTCTGTATGAAACAAACAACATCATCCCCACCTCCACCCCATCCAACCCCACCCCCAGCTCCTTTTCCTCCTTGTACCCCACCTGGCACCGGACGGCCCCCAGCACTTGGCGCGTGCCAGCGCGGGAAATCTCAGGTGACAGTCACCTGGAAAGCTCTTAGGCCCACAGCAGCTGGAGGGGCTCTGATTGCTTCCCGTCCCCTCACACACACATGCACATGCATCCACACACAAGCACACACATCCCCAGCAGCCTCCGCAGCCCCGGCACATCAATCGCCTGTCAATCCTACTCAACCTTAACCAGGACTCAGTCAAGCGCACAGAGAGAGAGAGAGAGAGAGAGAGAGAGAGAAGGGGAGATAAGAGCACTGGGGAAGGCGCAGACAGAGGGACGGATGGAGCGCAGGGAGCCACACTGGCACGAAGGAGAGATGAAGGGAAAGTGGGGGTGGGTGGAGCGGAGAGGCCTGTGGTCGCTTGCCAATGGTTCAAATTAATTGCTACATAAGGAAAAATGGGGAGATAATTATTTGTGCTTTCCTGTCAGTGCTGAAGGGGAGATGACCTCATTAACTCGCGGCTTGTACACAATTCAATTACCGAGATATGGAAAATACATTTTTGATTACTTTGGTGACTGGGGCTCCATTCATCTCCATTTCTCTCTTCTGACTGTCTGGGTGTGTGTTTGCATATATGTGTGTGTGTGTGTGTAAGTGAAGCTTAAATGACTTACTTCCATTCACCTTAATTAATTAAAAGAAACCTTTAAAAGAAACACATTAATTACATTTATATCTAAATATTTCTCTAGTGTCTAGTCATTCTGGTGCTAATGTCTTGGTTAGTGTTTTATTTACAGTACATTATTCCAGTGAGAAGATAGCAGTTATCTACTGCACTGACTGACTGTTGTTATTGCTAGATCAGTTATACTAGTATTGGTTTCAGTCAGATTTCACTGTCAGCTCCTAAAAAAAGTAGAAGCTTCTAATTCTCACTTACACACTTATTTTGCAGGTTTGTCTCACATCATGTTAATAAGAAATTCAGTGTAGTTCACGTCAGCGAAGGCATGCTGAAGTGAAATTCTGGACTGTTCTGGTTTTCTTTACTCTGTGTTGATTAAATATTAAGACTATGAACGACTCTGCTATGGACTGTTCTAAACTCATGCTGAACTGTCACATACTGTCTGTGACATTTGAAAATTGTCTATGATTTACATAAGACACCTCACAATTTACAGGGCGGCATGGCGGTTAGCACTGTCGCCTTGCACCTCCAGGGTCCGGGTTCGATTCCCACCATTCTCTACATCCTTGGTGTGTTTCCTCCAGGTACTCCAGTTTCCTCCCACAGTCCAAAGACTTGCAGATTAGGCTAATTACCGTTCTGTATATGCCCTGCGATGGATTGGCACCCCGTCCAGGGTGTTCCCTGCCTTGTGCCCTAAGCCTCCTAGGATAGACTCCAGGCTCCCCGCGACCCTGTATACAGAATAAAGCGTTATACACGATAAGTGAATGACCTCACAATTTATTATGAATTGTCAAGAACTGTTATGATTTCTCACCTTTTAACAGCGACCCAGATACCTATTGTGTTTTGGATACCTATGAATGACTACAGATGCTATGAATCTGCTGCACATTTTCCATCACCATATGCAGTATAATGCATACAATTTAGTAGTTTGGCAGCATAGTGGCTTGGTGGTTAGCACTGTCGCCTTGCACCTCCAGGTCCTGAGTTCAATTCCTGTGTTGGGTCTGTGTGCAAAGAGCCGTAGTACATGAGGTACAGCAGAGACTGTCCACTACAGTACATTAGGCTGTCAATGGCAAAATATCTACAGACAGAAGAATCTGTTAGCACATCCAAGATTTGGATGAGGGCATTTCTATTCGCTGTAACAGCAGATATTATTCCACAAATGAAATCCAACAAAAGTGTAATCTGAAATCTGTCAATTTTTTCATCACCATCAATGTCAATTAATATCGACTTTTCTAACCATTATATTTATAATGACCACCATAGTACAAACATGAAGAATATTACATTGTACCATCAAATTCAAATTCAAATTTTATTTGTCATGTTCACAAACATACAAAGTATGATAGGCAGTGAAATTCTTATACGACTGTCCATGAATCAAAAAAAAGTCTATATATTTTAAATAGAAATATATAAAATGTATATTGTAAAAAGTATAAAATGTATAAATTAAATTGTATTAATCCATTAGTTCAATAACATCATTACAAGAGAGACATCATTACAATTAGGTTTGTAAGCCACATTCCCTTCTCCGCATAGCGATGACATCGGCAGTGTTGCAGAACCTAAGCAAGAGCAGCGAAGTCAACTCTCATCATGATCACTGGGAAACAGCTGGATGTCTCTCAGTCTAACGCGGTAAAGAACCGCCCACCCTCATTTCTTTTTCCATCAGAGCAGCTGTGCTGGAGACTGACATTTTTGCTTGATTGCATATATTGAATGTGTTCAAGTGATGCTCCTTTAGTAAAAATTAGGAATCAGTAGGAATCTTTGTTCGCATTTATGAAATACAGGACAAAATATTTTAGTTATAAATGAAATGATGAAAAATAGAGATAGTCTATTAATTTATACATTAAAAAAATATGTGGATTTCTTGATAAGGGTAATTTTTTATGTGGAATTGTTTATACTGGGTCGTCGGATCCCAGGAGACTTAGGGTACAAGGTGAGGTACACCCTGGATGGGGTGTCAATCCATCCCAGGGCACACTCACTATGGGCAATTTGGGAACACCAATTAGCCTAAAATGCATGTCTTTGGACTGTGGGAGGAAAGCATAGTACCCAGAGGAAACCCACCAAGCAGCGGAGAACATGCAAATCCCATGCACACAGACGAGGAGAATTGAACTCAGGTTAAAGTGAAAAGGGTGCAGAAACATGAGAGTTAGTTTTTCAGGATTTTCTGAGACTGCCACATAGGTAAAGGTGCCAATTTCACAAGTACACAATTTTACTACATATTTTGCTCATTGTGAAGTAAAGAAAATAGAAAATACTGTGATTTTCACTGTATGCAGTAATTCAGTAGTCCTCACCAGACTGTTCCGGCTGCACTAACATTTGCCTTCCCCATACGAGAAGCGATGTAGGGGTATCAGGGGAGATACCGATACTTCACTGTGCTGTGATTATTCCTTTGGGCTGGACTCAGATGGGGCTCTTCTCCTAAAATCAACAAGGGAAAAGTAAAGTAGAACACCTTCAGATGCAGAAGCACACATGGACACACACACATGTTCTGCATCACACTTCCACGTTCAGGGCAGAATGAATGAAAGAAGTGATAAGACAAGGGACAATTGAACTACTTACAGTAGTTACTCTCTTTAAGCGATATGCGATATATTATTGCTAAGTACTTTGAGCCAGTAATCAGAAGGTGTAACTTTCTAATGATGAATTTTGAATATTATTATATTTTTCAGATTGTTGAAGAATATTTCATAACAATATTTCTGGCTACAAAGAAATTCCCAAGTTTATATCAACATGCAACCATAAGCACCTTTTCCACATTCCCGAACTGAATTGTCCTCAATTAATATTCCAGACTGTTCTTGATTGCTTGACTCTTTGACATCACATGTCATAATCACCTGTGAATGGCCTATGCATTGGCTATGAAATGGTATGATGTCCACAAGCTTACACATTGCCTATGATTTACCATGAAAGAACCTTTAACACTTCACAATTTTCTATAAATTGTCAAGGCTTGTCAAGATCTGCAAAATCAACCTGGATACCCATGTTTTGGATCCCTGTAATTACAGAAGCTACTGTATGAACGTGCCAGACACATCTGCAATAAATATCACCAAAAGCAGTTTTGTACCCATTAGATAAATCCATTAGACATTTAGTAGTTTAGTAATAGTGCAAGGTTGGAATTAGCCATGGATTTTGTATCTAGAGCACATTTAGTGATTTAGCTCCTAGAGGTTTCTGTGAGTGCTCCAGTTGTGACAGCTCAAAACTGTCCATGTTAAGACTAAACAAGAAGTTCAGTGTATATTTGGAATCTACATTGCATTTCAAAGAGGCATCAACCACCTATGAACTAACTTCAAACCAGTGCAAATTACTTATGAACTGAATTTTTTTACAGTCCAAATTTTCAAGCATGATTGAAACTTTTGACAGCTATGATTTTCAACTGTACTGAACTCTGATAACCTCCTGATGATCTGTCTATGATTTCCTATGATCTCAAATTCGTAGTGGTTTGAGATCAAATTCAGGAACGTGATAAAGAGATTTTTTACAGGAATTTCCAGCCACACCGTGTAAAGTAAGTCTTAAAATAAGCGGATTTAAAAATACTTTGTTATTTAACAAAGAAAAATCATTTAATCGGTTATATGATGAAATTTTCTGTAATCAGATGTTGATGTTTCATTCATAGAAAGTGTCTCCAGTAACAGTGCTTTGTTAAGAATCAATAAATTGCACAGATGAGTTTGCGTGTTCCAGTTTCTGTGTAACAGAATCCTTATTATATAAAGGTTTTAACTGTTTGTATACTGAAATAAAACACTTGAGAATATCATGTTATTAACAAACAAAAAAAAACTTTGTGGTGTTAACAGTAGATCTATTTTATATCTGATTATTTCCTTAAAACAGCATGCCTTTGAATATTTTATTCCTTAGTTTACATAAATTAAATCAATAATTTGACCTGCAGTGATAAAGATATCAACGAAGCATAAATTTAAGCAATAATCTACTGTGTACATGTTTAAAGGACAGTATTGTTTTAAACCTAGCGGCCAGTGATAGAGTCTAGTAAGGCCTGAGGGAGAGCTGTAATGAGGGATTACACTGGCATTAAAAACATGTAGAGAGACAGAGGTACAGCGAGAGGGGGAAAAGGAAAAGAGAGAAATTGAGAGAGGAGTTCTAGAATAAAAGAAGACTGTAATAGGATTACATCTGTTAACATCATGTGTGATAAGAGTAAGAGGTTTACGGGGGGCGGGGGGGATGGGGGCTCAAGAGACCCCCCCCTTCCTCCCATATTCCCTTGTTCTCTTAGCTCCATCCTTGCCAGTGGGAACCAGACGCGTGCACACACACACACACACACACACACACACACACTCACACACACACACACACACACATAGAGAGAGAGAGGGGGTGAGAAAGGAAGGGATGGAGCCTTAAGGCAAGGCAGTGACCTCATTTATGACAAAAGCCCCATCTTGGAGAGTGAGAGCGCATGAGCGAGAGAGAGAGAGAGTCTCAGGAGAGAAGGCCCATCTCAGGGCTCATTTGCATGCAGACTTAATGAAAATGTTTGGCTTGTGCTTTTAATTAAAGAGCACTTCCACTGCCATTTGGAGAAAAAGATACACACACACACACACACACACACACACAAAAAAAAAAAAAAGCACTCCCAAATCACTCCTCACTGGAGTTCAAATCTGATTGCTAAATGCCTTGGGTAATTGTTTATCCTGTTATCCAGGTCCATTTAGTGCTATAAAAACAGAAAGACCACCATTTTTCTTTTAGTTAATATTAAACCTCCCTGTAATTTTTAGATGAACTTTATATGACCCGTATTTGCATTTCGGAATGGATAAGCAGGAGAAAAGAAAATGTCTAAAACCAGAGACTTTAAATTTCTGAAGAACTGAAACTCAGATCTATTTTTAGAAACAAAAAACTTTTTTGAGGCTGGAAGCTGTGAATGTTTTTTTTTTTTAATTCAGTTATTATATCTTGCCCTAAAGCAATAATTTAAAGTTCAATTCATTGTTTTCAGGCTGTAAAGTGTGTGTGTGTGTGTGTGTGTGCGAGAATATGTATGAGAAATGTATAAAGTTTTGAAACTAATACATTTTGTATTTTGTTATTTAGGACACTCAATCAGCTCTTTATGTATTAGCAAATGCCCCACAACAAAGCAAACATTTCATTTGAATGCACCCCATATCAAAGCTAGATAACTCATTATTGTCTCATTGTCTATATCGCTTAATCCTGTATACAGGGATGTTGGGAAAATGTTTCCCAAAGCTAGCTAGCTAATATTAGAAAATTAAGAAATGAATGGAATATCTTTTAAAACATGTCTCAAAAAAGCTAGCTAGATGACACTGGGAAATGTACCAAAACACTAGTTAGCCAAATATAGCAAATATTCTCTGACTCTTGACCTGACTCTTCTTAAAGCATGTTTCACAATAAATCTGGTTAGCTATATGGAAAATATTCAAATTGAATACTCCTCACATCAAAGCTTGCTAACTAGCATTTGAAAATTTTTCTCAAAGCTAGCTAGCTAGCTGACATTAGAAAATGATCGAGCTAACATTAGAAAATTTTCTTTGTTGTAGAATATGTTTTAAAACATGTCCCACAAAAAAAAAGCTAGCTAGATGTCCCTGGAAAATTATACTTAAAACTAGCAATTATAAAACCAAATATAGCAAATGTATAACTGTTACATTACTGTCTATAAATAACTGTTCTGAAACCATAATAAAAGGTTAGCTAATGTTATAAAATGTCCCACAAAAAAGTAGTTATAAAAAGTAAATAGTTAGTTATTGTTAAAAACATGCCCCATAAGGCTAGCAACAAAATGTTTTTGCATTAAAAATGTCTCCCAATAAAGCTAGCATGCGTTAGAAAATTTTCCATGGCAAATGGTGTTTTTGACTAGTCTAAGAAGTTTGAACTTAAAGAGTGGTTTGTATGTTTTTCAATTCGCCTGGTAGTGGTAAGATCTACAGTGATTGCTCTCAGTTCAAACTTGTAAAATGTTAGAAGAACGTGAGAGATTACCTTACCATTGACAATTTCAATTTAAGCTCTAGCAATTTCCTTGTCCACCATATTAAATTATAAATGAATATGGAAATTATCTGGTCAACATTTGGTAAAATGTTGACAAAGATAGCTAGCTAATGGTTTAAACATGTCCCACAGTTAACCTAGTAAGAAAATATTTTGCATTAAAAATGTCCTCAATAAAGTTTACAATTAAGCTAGCTAGCATTTGAGTATTCTACTATCCTATTGCCTAACTAGCCAATGCTGGAAAATGTTCCACAACAATGCTAGTTAGCTAAATGTAGAAAATGTGCCTTCAGAAAAATGTACCATAATCAAGCTAAAAAGAAATGTGACACAATAAGTTAGCTGGCTAAGTACAGAAAATGTTACACAGTAAAGATAGAAAGCTAGCTGACATTTAACATGGTCCACAAGAAAGTTTTCTATCCAAATAAATATTCCACATCAAATGTTTTGAACAAATTGTAAGTAGTTATTGTTAAAAAAAGAGTCAAAATTAAGTTAGCCAGGATTATAAAACACAGATAGTTAACTAATGTGTAAAAGCATGTTGAAAATGTTTTAAACAAATAAAGCTTTCATTAAAAAAGTCTCACAACAAAGCTAGTTAAATTATGAAAATGCTTTCTTGGACAATTCCTCACCATAAAACTAACAATCTGAAATGCCCCACAACAAAGCAAAGCAAACAAACAAACCCAGCTGCCAATCCTATGGAAAAGTCTGTGCTGTGTACTAAACTTATAGATAATGTGCTTAAGGTGCTGGGTGGGTTTCCACTGGAAAAACATACAGATTAGGCTAATTGGCGTTCCCAAATTGCCTGTAGTGTGTGAATGTGCATGCACGGAGGTTCTACCATGGTTGTAAAAATGGTAATAAATACACTGGTCACCATTGACCTTCACAATCCCTAGTTGGACAGAGGTTCCTACTCAGTTTTCAGTTGAAAGTGCCAACAATGACAACAATCACGATGACCGTGAAAGTGTTTTTAACATAACAAAACTTGCCATAAAATCACTGAACATTTTACAGGTTGACATGGAAAGATGATCAACAGGGAAGTTTGTTATCAATGCTATTTTTGCCGCAACTGCAATTACATACACATAAAAACCAACCTTTAGAAATATTATTAAATTGAGAAAGTGCAGTGTGTATTAGAATTGTTAGATAATTCTTTAAATATATTTATACAATTAGATCTGACCGAGTAATCTGAGAGTCATTTCACGAGTGGTGATAATGGGGGGTAGCAGAAGCACTTTCAGCAAGAAAAGACATACAATAACATTATCGTTTTCAACGACACTTTGTCTGCTTTTTTTTTTATTTTGTCTGACATTTTGTTTTATTTATAAGGCAAACTACTTTTAACACAAGGCTGAATCCAAAATACCCCTCTAACCCCTTGTGTTGTCCAAGTGTTGCACCATCTGTCCATTTAACGTTATTTAGGATTCAATCCTGGTTTCTATGTAATGGTCTCATTGTGTACAGGTGTGCCTTATATTGGTGGAAACATCTGCTACTGACATTGTTAATTTTTGTTATTTTGGGCTATCCCTGTTATTGTCTATGTGAAATGACAATGAAAATGGTGTTTCTTCTTTTACTTATTTCATTCAAATTCAGAGCAAATAGGAAAAGCACTCATGTAAATAACAATATCCCTAACTTATTGTG
>JAQMYJ010000002.1:27333641-27351058 GCA_030014305.1 Clarias laeviceps | reverse complement strand
TATATATGTATATAAGCTACGTACTTATAAGAATATAAACCCCTTTAAATTGACATTAACTATCGGTTGCTAACTGTCGGTCGCCAGCTCTGCCAGTCACGGTAAGTTATTTCACCAGTCGCAAAACGATGTGTTGGTGGAGCAAAATAACTGGGTAAGTAAACAACCAAATCATAATCTGCTGAAAATAAATGGAGTTTGTGGAACTGTTGAACTGTTGTATAGAAAGATAAAAAAGCAATATGACACTCGAGGTCATGCTGTTGTGCTGATATCCAGAACAACAGCACTCCATCTCGTGTGATATTGCTTGAATAAAAAAATATCATGAATATCAGGATGCTTTCCTATTCAATTCAAAGATTCACTCTGGTATATTTACACAAAGAGGCCATCATACAAAATCCTAAATATTTGGAGCTATATGACTTACATTGCATTGTGACTGTTAAACAATAATTCATATGCTGAAAAAAGAAACGGAATAAAAGGTCAGGGTAGGAGGGAATACAAATGCCATCTTTAAAACAAGCTTTAATATAATAACCGAATGTCTATGTTTTAATATTTCACATGGCTAAGCTCTGTGAAATAAAAGTCACAGCATCTCATTGCTGGCCATAGTTCACTACGGAGATGCATGGTGCAAATGCAAATCCGAAAGATTAAGGTTAATGTATTATCTGCTGTATAAGATCAGATTTATGCTTTAATAACCACTACATTTCTATTAGTGTTATTAATGTCTAACATATGGAACAAAGTCACAACATGTCACATGACTAATTTATGAGATGGTCATTAGGGCAGCTGAAATGAAGGGACATGATGTAAATGTGGATATGGATGTTATAATGATGAAATAAGTTTGATGAAATGCTGTTCATTACTGTAGCTCATTGGGGGGGGGGGGGGGGAGCAGCGTTTTCATATCTTAGTAGAGACCAAATATGTTCATGAGTATGAAGATAAGTTTTGCAGGTTTTACTTAAAAAAAACTAATGAGGCAAAGGGTTTAATTTGAATTACTTTTACGAGCTGCATTCAAGTTTATCATAAGGTATAGTAGTGTGTGAGTGGATTGGGTTGTGTATGACTTAAAAAGTCAAAATTGGATATTCTGGGTAATCCGACTTCCTCATACAGTCCAAAGACGTGGTACAGTATAAGCTGACTGTCATTTGTGAATGTCAAATGAATGGGTGTGTGAGTGCGTGTGTTTGTGCCTTGGAATGAGTTGGCACCCCATCCAGGATGTACCCTACCTTGTGCCATGGGTCACTGGGATATGCTACTACCCCCCCCCCCCTCCCATGTGATTGTTTACATGACAAGCAGTATAGACAGTAGATGGATGGATGGACGAACATGATGCTATTATAGAATTATTATATACAAGTTCCTCTTTATGGAAAGGTAGTTCACTATTTAGAGTATACAATCCCTTGTTCCTCACACCAAGTAGTGTTCTTGTTCAGGTAAGAGAGGGATTTGGGATTCAGCCTTGTGTTAGACACGTATGGTTCACAGACAATTTGGAAAGACTTAGAAACAATTATTCTCTCAGTCTCAGACACACAAACACATGCACGATCAGTCAGAGATCTACACTGACACTGTTAGAGATTTGTTTAGAAGATGATGCGCTAATATGTCCTCCAGATATTTTACAGACAAGGACGTGATTAACGTGGAAACATCATCCAAAGCTGCATTTCCCACTTGGCTGTAAAATAAAAACTATTAATGACTGTTGTACACAACACTTTCCTCACAGATGTGGGTTAATATGCACAGGCTGTGCTGAATCTTCATGTGTTCAATATGGAATAAAACATGATAGGATGTGAAATTTTTTTTGCTTTCAGTTTTGAGACCTTTATCTATTTTGAAGTCCCAGTTTTAAGCATGGACACTCGTTCCATTAATGCTAAAATTAAAGGTCTCCTCACATAAGATTCTGTAAACTCCATATCAAGGGCTACTCACGTTTGAAAGTGAATTTAGGTGAAACGTCTGCCATACCGCATTAAAACGAGCATGTTAAAACAGTCCTTGGGGCAAAGGCTACTGTCCGAGCTTCTGCTTTTGAAAATTATCCAACACTTTCTGACCAAACAGAATCGAGCATTCAGCAGCGCCGTAGCATAACGGATCTTAGAACTTACACTCTGAATCAGTCGGTTATGCGAATCAGCAATTAAGGAAGTCATTCCCAGAACCCTGCTTCAGAATAAAGGGAAGTCATTTCAACCACAAATTCGCACGACGTCTGAGAAACGGGATGACTGCTTGTGCACAGGACAGCATTTTCCCTTGTATTAGCATATTCAAATTTTATCCCAATGTCTTTTTAATGTGACCGTGTTGTAATTGCAAACTCTTCGTTAACACCGTGCATAAACGTGTTCTGTCCTTCAGTGCTTCGTAAGCAATTTTTCCTTCTTTTTTCCCATTTTCTCATTTACTCAATTGACCTTGACCACGCTTCTGTGATTCAGAGCATATGACCACCCCCAGTTCTTTTTTTCTATCTCCACCTCTCAGCTTGAAGGCCTCATCAACAAAATGATCCCCATATCCTGATTACGCCAGAAACAGCCATGTATGAAGCCTACCGCCTCCAAATATCAAATTCAAATTAAAAATAGAATTTATTGCATTATCTTACTCTTCAGACTGACGCTGTGGTGTTTTTTATTTTTTTATTTTTATTGGAGCCACGTAAATTTACACTGACCTTTATAGCAGTCCTGTCCACAGCCGGTAAATTAGCATCTGAATAATTAGATACTCATCTCAAACCAAGTGGGGTTGTGGAGGAGGTAAGTGTACATCAAAACATAGAAGACACTGGTGCTTCTTCAAACACATGTTCTCACAATGGAATGTTTAATTGTTTTGAACGAGTGGGAGCCAGAGAAGGAGGTTTTAAGGATTAACTCAAAAATGTGAAGATCAAAGATGTACTAAATATTTTATATAAATGTATAAAGCAACTTGTTTGCTAATTAAACAATAGATTAACATAACTTTAAAACATTTTTTTTAATCTAATAAAAACAAACAAGGAAATAAAATTCACACACACACACACACACACACACACACACACACACACACACACACACACACACTAGGGGTAATTTGGAAATGCCAATCATCCTACTCTGCATGTCTTGGGACTGTGGGAAGACTTCATGCATCCAGACCAGAGACAGAAATTGAACCCTCGACCTTGGAGGTCAAAATCAGGGATGAAATAGATGACAAAAATACAAGACCAAAACAGATGAATCTATTTGGGGAAAAAAAAAAAAGTTAAATGTGGTTTGAAAATATCTAACGAGTGGTATGACTTCATAATCATATAGAAATTGGCACAAAGGGCCTGAGTAATTTTGACTCTCATCTGAAATGGTGGAATATTTAAAAGCAACTGGTTAAAGGATGTTAAACGAACTGCACTCAATTTTAACTTAAACACATCTCCTGTTATACTGAACTTCCAGTCTCACTGGGTTCCATTTTGAGGCTGGTTCCTCTCAAGGTTTCTACCTATTACCATCTCAGGGAGTTTTTCCTCGGCTTGCTCATCAGGGACAGTCTTATCATTTTGATTCGTACACATTTACATCTAATACAAACTTAAATAATTCTTTTGATTGTGTAAAGCTGCTTTGCAACAATGTCAATGCCTTACATAGATTTTAATAATATTCATAAGAATAATAAAGTCAATTATACTGTATTAGAAGCAACAGTAGTTGTAGAATGAAGGAGAGAGGCACAAGTGGTGTATTTAGTTTCACACTATGTGCACTGTTATGCATCTCTGTGTCAGTAGAAATATTCACCAAAAAACTATAAATTTCTGAACTGCAATCTTAAAGACTGTTACTCATAATCTGGTCATACAGAAGATCCTTCCAACCCACTTTTGTTTCCCATTATTTAATACCACCTAGAAAAGAATTGGTTCCACTTAGGGTTTATTCCTGATATCATCTCAGGTAATTTTTCCTTGGCACCGCCATCTCTAGCTGGTTCAATAGGAAAACTGCCCTGTGATCTCTCACTCACTCATCGTCTATACCGCTTTATCCTGTATTCAAGGTCGCGGGGGGCCTGGAGCCTATCCCAGGAGACTACACGGGTACACTCTGGACAGGGTGCTAATCCATCGCAGGGCACACACACATACACACACACTCATTCACACACTACAGGCAATTTGAGAACGTCAATTAACCTACATGACTCAAGGAAACCGGAGTACCTTGAGGAAACAGAGATGAGTCTGGCGGGGAATCGAACCCGGATCCAGGAGGTGCAAGGCCTGCACTGTGATTATGTCTATTATTTAGAACACATTCAAGAAAATGTTATTTAATTGAAATATTATATATGCCAAAATGTATTGCATCTCTAGACGTGTTTCTTGTGTTTCTGTGATACATTATATTTTCTAAAAGGCCTTGAGCCTAAGAGTGATAAGAGGAAATCTAAAAGCACAATTGCTTATTTTAAATTTTGACCAACAAGGACACAGACAGGAATACATGTTCAGTCATTCTGATGCTACACGACTATTAGCAGTCAACTAAAAATTCTTCATGTTTTTCATTCACAATGCTTAAACAGACTTAAACAAAGCCTTTTGTTGCAGGAGTTCGGCCAAAGTGGTTGTATCTGAACAAACAGGGGTGTTTGGTCTTAAATAAGACTGTCATCAACCTCCATGTGTATCCATTTGTTTCTTCTCCGCACCGTGTGTCCCTCTTTGATCTTTCTCTCCGCTCTGGAGAGTGCCAGCCACGGGAACCGAAGAGCAGGCCTCGCCAGGCTGCAACAAACGCTGACAACTACCCGGCAATTATCTGAAGGTAATTTCACTCAATGGACCTTAATTACATAGAGGGAAATTGTACTCCTCCATTGTGATGCCAGGCACATGGGGCGCGTTCCAAATCGGCCATCTTAAATAGCGGCCTGACGTGCGCAGCTTCTCGAGCTGTCATCATTTCTCCTCCCTCCTCAGCTCCCGCCCAGGGTCATTACCAGGTAATTCTTAATCACTGACCTGCAGTAAGCTATTAATTGTAATCCTGCGAATTAAAGATAATCCTAATTAGGCTGTGGGGAGGAAATAAGTCAGGACAGGGAAATGTGAGTGGTGGGCGAGAGCAGGGAGAAATGAGGGCACGCTGACATGCCACCCTCCATCTATCTGCTGCAGCTTCACCCCTCAGGGAAAGCAGTGCTAATCACCAAATGGCAAAAATGTTCAGAGATAGCTTAAAGGGGTTTGATGCGTTTGTCTTTTATTTACGACCGCATTAAAGGCTTACAGTCTTCATTTTTCTCATTGTAAATCTGCATGCTATAGTAGAATTGTTCGTACATATTCTCACTTTACGCAGCTGAAATAGAAATCTTTTACGTGAAACATTTGTACTTGTTCATACCAGCAAGTTCTCAAATCTTCTCATACTATATACTGTATGTATACACTGATCAGCCGTAACACAAAACATTAAAGGCCCAGCATGTGTGGTTTGTACTGGTTGTATAGGGGGTGTGCTAGTGTGCTACCACACTGGGACAGATTAGCAGCAGATCCTTTCGGTGCTTTGGGTTGTGATGGCCTAAATGGATTGGGGATTTTTGTCCGGCGCAGTCCATGGAGGCTTGTTTTGATCGCGATCTTGGGAATTTGGAGACCGGATCAATAACCTTGGACCCCTTTCCTGGCGACAGCAAGCTATGATGCACTGGGTGTTCTGATACCTTGCTGTCATAGCCAGAATTAGTTTTTTTTTTTAGTTGTTTGTGCTGCATTGGCTTTTCTGTTGGATCAGACCAGATGGGCTGTCCTTTTGTCTCCACAGGCATAGATGAGCCTTGGATGCCCATGATCCTGTCACCAGTTTACTGCTAGGCTGAATATTTGTAAAGTCAGACACTCAATACTGATCCTGTGCCTCTTCACCTGTGTGTCATAGATTTCTGCATTTTTCATTTGAACATTTTAAAGAAGATTTTTAAGCTTTTTTCCCTGTAGAGTTACAGAAAAACAGTGTGAAAAAACATGTCCCACTTCATCAATGTGCACCCTATATAATTAATAATCAATACAATTTTATTCATCTGACAGTGCGTTAGTGTTATGGTTGGTCAGTGTGTGTGTGTGTGTCAAATTATAAAACAGCCAGATTTGTCTTTTTTTGTCATCTGAGCCACAATGATATCTGTGGCTTTTTCCCCCCAGACCTCTACACTCCTAAAGGTTTTTAGTCTTGATAGAAATATCAAATTGTGCAATCTTTGTACTTGTACTTATGGACTTCCAAGGAATTCCAGAATTCCAAAATACACCACCAACACTGTATTTCATATAGACTAATATATTGGTCTAATCTGCAGCACATTCTGAAGTGCTAAGCAGGGCAGCTGAAACCTGGGAGTGCCCAATGTCTTGACAAGTCATAAAAAGCACTTAATTCCATCAAAGATCCTTTTGTCTATAAAGAGAACAACTAATAGGCAATTTAGTCATAGTATTTGGTTCTGACACATTAATGTTTAAATGCTGACCCACTAACGTTTGATTAGCATCAGAAAATATCACGTATCAGCCACTAAAAGTGAAGTAATTGGGGTCAGTCACTGTGATCACCTGGGATTGACTTGTAATGTTATATTATAAAATTCCTGGGTTTCTTTTTAAAAATATTATCTTGTGATAATATATCACTGAATTGCCTACTCGAAGATGGATCAGTCACATGATTTATTAACAAGCTCTTGGTTCCACAACTTGTAATCACTCTCACCTGTTACACATCACTGGTTCACCATAAAAACACATCAAAAACCTCACCTCTGATTTCACTATTGACACTTTATTTATTTATTTTTTTTGAAGGTTTCTGACCATAGACATCCATCCATTAAAAAATATCTATACACTTTTCACTGTTGGATGTTGCAGTGAGGCTTCAAAGTTAGTTAAATTTTTTGCCTGTCAAAAGCAGCTCTGTATGTCTTTGTCTTTTGCCTGTAGTTGAGTTTTCTGCCCAAGGACCTTGTCTTTTAGAGCTCCTGGCACCATGCAAACATATATGTAAATAAAATATTCAAGTAACTTTAATGCATGGTACAAAACAATGCAATCTTTGTTGTGTTCGACAGTTGTTCATAAAGAACAAAAATATAGTGCATTAACTATATATGATAGATATAAAATTATATTTTTCAACCTCCAACTGAAATATTATTAGCCTGGAAAAAGGTTTGGAATAAAAAGCATGGCTTCCTACATAAACACCTTGAAATATTTAAAACCTGACAGCAAAATAACACATCCCTGTCAACAGGATCATCATAAATTGTCTACAAGAACAGTTAATATACAGTATAGGCCTAATACAAGAATAGAGGATTGTGAAAGTTCACAAAGATGGCATAAAACTATGTTATGAAATACAAAATATTGTCAGAGACTACATAGATAGCACTGAGGTATATGGTGCATGTATACAATGGCAGTTATAATCACTCATCGTCTCTACCACTTTATCTTGTATACAGGGTCGCGGGGAGCTTGCCAACCCATTGCAGGACATACACACTCGCATGCTAATTCACACACTATGGACAATTTGGGAATGCAAATTAGCCTAATCTGCAAATCTTTATACTGTGGGAGGAAACCGGAACACCCAGATTTCATGCATACAAGGAGAGTATGCAAACTCCATGCACACAGACCTGAGGCAAGAATTGAACCCAAATCCTGGAGGTGCAAGGCGACCTCCATTGATATAATGCTCTGAAAAATTAGTGGGATACTGGAACAAAAATATTGTATTAAAATCATTTTTGGCATAGACAGTTCAAAGGCTTATAAGTATATACAGGCAAAGTAAGGATCTTTTAGAATAAGAAAATGGCATGAAATGGTCTAAAAATGGTCTAAGTGATCATTACCTGAATAAAATGGTAACCTAACCTCAATATTAAAAAATATATATATTTACAGAGGTTAATGACATCACCTCTGGTGCAGGTGGAAATCCCAAATAGGCTTCTGATAGCAAGCTTCTGTTTTGGGTAAAGTGGAACCATTATCCTCTGCTGCCAAGGATTATGTGTGTCTGTGTGTGCTCATACAGTATGCATGTGTGTTGCCAGTCCTTAACATGAAATGGAGGTCCACTTCAATTGGCCACTTCTTTCTGAGATCAACACTGGATTTTCAAAGGTCTAAATTAAAAACACTCCATGGATTGTGTTTCTGTTTAGGGGTCACTTTAAATTTTTTTAAGGTTGAATTATAATCTTTATAGTATAAAAATAATACATTATAAAATAAAAACAATCACTGGTTTTCACTTGAGGGATTGGTGGTCTTAAAAAGCATATGCTCTGCTCACTGATTTTATTGTCAAAAAAGTCAGATGATAACAAAGGCAGAATTTTATTTAAGTTGACCATTTGTGGGTGGGAGTACAAGAGAGTAAAATTGGTCATGCTCTAAGAGAATGCTGGGAGAACATTCTCTCAGCATAGCACTTTCTCCCTGTCAATCAATAGGTAATCATGGGAGTTTGAAAAGACGTGGTTGGATGGCTTTGCTTGTCTCAGAGAAAGCATGTGTTAGCTTTCGCTCTTCCTAACTGAAATCTGCAGCATGACTCAGGAAGGCCTGAATGCTTGGGAATCCATTGAGACTGAATTAGTAACAATGTTAGGGCTAAGAAAGAGTGATGAATGGGATTATGGGAAACTCAAGAGACAGCTACTAGCACTGTATTTACAATATCTATCGTTGGTTGAACTGATTTTGATGATGTAAGCAGAACATTCTATATATGGTCTTAACAATCACTCATCCTTGCTGCTTCTTAGGTTCCAGAGGAAGACAAAAATTACTGTCCAAATCCAAGACGCTTGCAATCTACTTTTATTATGGCCTATCCCATACGCCATCTTGCTGTTATGAATGAAACGCAATGCCGTTTTGAATGGTCAATTTGCGCCCGTTCGCTGGGGAACGACATGGAGTTAAGTGAAGCTCGCTGTAATTAAACGACTGCATAATCTCCATAGCTTTAATTTGATTCAGGGCCTTCTCATTTGGTCTTCCTATCTAATCCAGTTCACTTGCGCCTGCTGTCAAGCAGACAAACGATACGACATAAAACGTCGCTAATCACCCCTGGAGGAGGGATGGCAGCTCAGGAAGCGACGGAAAGATGAGCGCAACTGAAGGAAATACCGTATCGCTAACCAAAGCTGTAATTAAGAGCTCGACATCAGACAATAGTGGCAGTGACATGATGTTAGCAGGCAGGATAAATCTGTTCTTTTCAATATGAATACTTCACAGAATGAGACTGAAGCCATGCACAAGTGTGAATGTATGATGTGGGGGTTTGTGTTGAGATGGGTATAAATCAGTAATAAGAGAAAAACTTGTGATTAGAAACATTAAATGCTTGCTGTTTGGAGCAGTGTGAAGTCTAGATGGAGGACTGTTGAATTAAATCATATGAATATTAAAGCATGTTCTTCAGTCTAGAACTATGCTTTGAAGTATTCACTTAAATCTATGACATTTAACATATGACATATACAATAATACACTTGGGGTCATGCTTTTACAGTAAAATAAACAATGGGCATAATGACTGGGTGGTGTGATGTGAAGCTGAGTTAATGTTACCATGCAGAAGTTTAGTTTCATTTCAATATCAAAGTAAAACATTTGGTACCGTTTCTTTAGTTTCCATCCACGTCCATCGTCAAGGGTTCAAATCCCACCTTGGGTTGGAGTTCTTGTAGTTTGATGTTCTCCTCGTGCTTGGTTGGTTTCTCTGGGTACTCCTGTTTCCTTCCACAGTCCAAAGACATGTAGAGTAAGGTAATTGGCATTACCGAATAGGCGGATGTATAAATTGTTCAGCATATAGTTGCGAGTAGGTCCGGGGAGCCGTTTAAAACTTGTTTGCATCAGTGGAAAGCCAAGTGAAGAGCGTTTCGATATTTTTTTTCCATATTGTTTTTTTTGTCTTTGTGCAAGATTTAGGAAAACATAGCACCATGGGTGCCAAGAATGTCAGCAAGGACAGTAGCAAGAATAAAAGCAGCTTAATTTTTAAAGCAAGCCGTGCCAAGAGGAATCATAAATTAAGTTTAAGTGGTTTAATATTTATTTCATATTATACTTCATTTAAATGTTTTTTCTCAATGTTTTAATAGTTTTTTTTTTTATATGTAAAAAATATCATTATAGTGTTGGAAATTGGTAATATTGGTTACATTTTTCATTGGCTAGAACATATCATCTGTGCTTACATTATTTCCTATGGGAAAATCCATTTCGCAATGTGAATTTTCACCTTAAGAACTCGCCCCCTGGTAAGGATTAAATTCGTATGCCGAGGTACCATTGTAGATTGTTGTCTCTGAACCGTTCTGTGTGCTGCTCTACCTCATTTTTCTACATTGACTCATCATTGTTGCTGGTCAGACCCACAGCATAGTGTCACCAGGAAACTTGATGTGATTGGACTGTACTTTGCAGCACGGTAATAAATCAGCAAGGAAAACAACAGTGGACTGAGCATGCAGCCCAGGGGAGCGCTGGTGGTAGTGTTGCCAATCCTAACAAATTGGTATCTGCCAGTTAAAAACAATTGCAGAGGTACAGATTAGACTCAGCAAGCTCAGCTTGTCATTAGTTCTTATAGGATGATTGTGTTGAAAACAGATTTGTTAGATAACTGCTTTTTTTTTTTTTTTGTCCAAGTCAGTGAAACCTGGATGTTTGCAAATGTAGCATCCTCTGTTTATGGTGGGTAGGGTGCACTGAATTAGGTTGAAAGAAGGCTTTTATGTTAAATATAACACTATGGAATGTTTATGAATAAAAAAGTTGTTCCGTCCTATGATGAAAAAATTTACAGTATTTATATAGAGAAACCACTAAGCACAAAGTTCTCTGCTTCAGAGATTACATAAACAAGGCAAGCAACTTCAGTCCTACAGAACTAAAGTGTTTTTGTTTAAACCTTTTTTCTTTAAATTGTCCTCACAGCACCCGATTTGCCCCTCTCTTGACCCCAATTTTCCTCCCTCTATACCGGCCCTAATGACGGCCCCAGACTCCTCTCCTGAGAAATGTTAATGAACTCCTCATCAACTCTGCTTCTCTTTTAATCGCAACAGTAAAAACGAAGGCAATCACGGCCTGTCGATTCCGACCCCCCCCCATCCGTGACATTTTCAAGCTTTCCTCTGCCGGAGCCACTTGTGGGAAACAAATAGCCGCTGTGAGCACTACATCGAGATTGAGTCAACCCCCTCACCATCCTCCCCTCCACCCCACCATGCAGTGTCATTACGTCTGTCGCCGCCCATTTCCAAATTGAAAAATCGGAAACAATAAATGATAGCAAAAGCCGTTAATAACTGTTAAGAAATCACATTTGGAAAATTGCATTTAGGCAATAACCTTTTCTCGCTGTAATTAAATGACAGAAAGGTCTCCGCTTTTAATTAAGTCAGCGATTTACAGTTATGAAGCCATACTTCACTATGCAGATTAGCGGATGATAGGTCAGCGAGCGGCCCGACTGCGTTTTTAACGGAGCTGATCTGGTAATTACTCCGCTGTTTCAGTGGTGACCACAGTGAACCTACGTCTCCACAGACACACTCACACACACACACAAACTCTGCCTGCCTACTTGCTACACTATGATGGACGATCGGGATTAGTCGCTGTTCCGCCAGAACCATGTCAAGCGTCCTTAAATTAAAATGGATTTGAAATGAGGGGCATCAATGGAGGGGATAATGTTTGAGGAAGTGTGTGTGTGTGTGTGTGTGTGTGTGTGTGTGAGAGAGAGAGAGAGTGGGAGTGAATGAATGGCTCTTAGACAGCTGGGGAATACATCATTGTCCTACTGGGGCCTTTATTTCTGTCCCTTAGCTGTTCTTCCCTCAAGATTTATGGGAAGGAGTAAAATGTTAATGTTAGTGTATTTATAAACATATGATGGCATTTCATATCCAATCCATTCCTGCTCCTAGGTTTACACTGCTCGTGAAAAGGAGATTAAATACAGATTTGGATAGTACCGGGAGCATCGTTATAAATATTACCTTCACCTTCTATTTAACTAACCTCACCGAAACTATTACAGTTCATTGATTAACGTGAGTAAGTTCTGCTTTGGAGATGAATCGTCCTAAAATGTTTCCCAATGCTCTCGGCGTGGGAACGTTTGAAGAAAGGCTGCATAATTGTTTGGCTAGAAGGGTCTTAATTCAACATTTTCATTGGCCTCCGGGAACGTGACATTCATTAGACAACATAAAACCGTTGCCAGTGCAAATCGGGCTAATAAAAGCTGTCAGTGGTGCTCCTCTTGGTTTGAGGAATTAGACGCACATGAGGGTGGTCTGGCCTAATTATGGCACAGGTTTTATTTTAAAGAAATCAGAGTGATTAGTGTAAGTGTTTTGAAGGGTGCAGTCTTAACTCAGCCCATACTGTTTATGTCATGTACTGTATAAGTTTGGCAGAGAGATTATGGAATTAAAAAAGAAAAATGCTTTGCATTCTTTAAATACATTTAATTTATGTAAAAAAAAAAAAATCAATGCTTTCAAGTTACTGGTTGAATGAAGTTTTTTTTTCACATGTTTTCCTCACAATCATGTGGGCTTGTCCAAAAACATGCCAGCAGATAGATCCAAAATTATCCATGTGTGTGTGCATGGATATTTAATCTCACATTGTATCCAGGGTGAAATTCCTTCAGCTTGCACCCAGAGTCCCTGGGGTAGGCTCTGAATTCACCACAAGCCTGATGAGGATAAAACAGTAACTGAAGTTGTAAGAATTAATCTCTATGTAGCTCTAAAAAATATTTTTAAATATACAGTAGATCCATTGATCCAAAAAAAATCTTTGATCAGCCTAATACTGTGCACAGTAGGTCTCCTTTATTCCTCCCAAATAGACCCATCAAGGCCTGAACTCCACAAGACCACTAAAGGTATACTGTGGTTTCTGACACCAGGATATTAGCAGCAAATCCTTTACATCTTGTAAGTTGTGGGGTGAGGCTTCAATGGATTTGACTTGAATTGGACTTGTTTGTCCAGCACATCCTTGAGAGTCTTGTTGAGATCTTGGGAATTTTAAAGTCAATAATTCAAGCTTCTAAACAGTTTTTGCAGTGTGTTGGGACACATTTTTCTGCTCAATACCAGAACCCAGAGTTTTTCAGCTACACATGGTCTAGAGCCAGACGTGAAAGGTAACTAAGTAAATTTACCTCAGCATACGGACAGCCAGCCTCAAGAACTGAAATTTTGCATGTGAAGCATTTTTGCAGTGGAAAGCCAAGCAAAGCGAGTTTACATGTTTATTTGCATTTGATGTAAGATTTAACAAAGACATTGCACCATGGGTCCCAAGAATGTTAGCAAGCATGGCAACAAGTAGAAAAAGGAGACACTTTCAGTTCCAATTTTAAAGCAGGCCTTGACAAGAGGAATCATAAATTAAGCATAAGTGAGGTTTAAGGTCTATTTATTTCATAATTTACGTAATTTACATGTCTTTCCTAAATGTTTAGATTTTTTTTATATGCAAAAATATGATCGTAGTGTTTGAAATTGGTAATGTTGGTCATATTTTTTGGTTGGCTAGAACGGATTATCTGCATTTATATTATTTCCTATTGGAAAATACGTTTCACAATATGAATTTTTACCTTAAGAACTCGACCTCTGGAACAGATAAAAATCATATGCCAAATTAATTTAAATTCATGTACCACTGTACTACTACTTGAGCAGTTTAATTAGATATGTTTTACTCCACTACATAGAACGGGAAGTAGCTGTACTTTTACTTCGCTACTTTTCTGCATGGCGTTGTGTTACATAACTACAGTGGTGTGTAGTATTTGAAGCAGCACCTGTTTCGTAATTGTGACCTGCTTAATAACCTTACTGGTATTTGTAATCAGAATGGGAGCTGGTTGCAGACGGCAACGAAAATGGTATGTTGATGGTCAGGAAGCAGAGAGAGGAAGAGACTCTCTTACAATGATTTAAAGGTTACTGTGAGATAATATAATATAAGCTCAGTATTTTTGATACTTAAATAAAGTTGAAGGTCAGTACTTTTTACTCAAGCAGTCATGGAAATGGTGGAGTTCTGATTTTACATAAGTAATATTTAACCTGGGAAATATCTATGCAGCAACCTGTGATCCACCATTGTATATTAGCCAGCATTAACTTTATTATCAACTTATCTGTGCTGTAACAGTTCTTTTGTAGGGTTGGCCCAGATGGCTAGCTTTTACTCCCCATGCGCGTCAATGAGCCTTGGATGCCCATGACCCTGTTGCCTGTTCCGGTTTTTGCATAGGTTCTAATCACTGCATGCTGGGAACACCCCGCAAGACCTGTCATTTTGAAGATGCCCTAACTCAGTCGTCTAGACATCACAGTTTGACCCTTGTCAAAGTTGATCAGATACTTAGGCTCCAACACATCATCTCCATTTCACAAATCAGTAGCCAGATTTGAGGGAAAAATACATATATATAATTGACTTTAGAAAATAGTTTCCTGATCAGATGAAACCAATGCATGTTTAAAAGACATGTAAAGAGAATGAAGAAACCTCTGTAAGCAGCAATCTCTTTTTTGTTAGTTTTTTTGAGCATCCCTGACCAACTGCTAATCTAGCTACATATGAAAGCCTTACCTACTGTTCAAACAGAGAAGCATGTTGACTGAGAGAATATGCATGTCTGTGTATGTGTGTGTGTGTGTTTGATTAGAGCTCGTAATGAAACTGGCTCGGCTGTAAAGAAACTCAGGAGCAGGTCCCTCGAGTTCCTGCAAGGAGGCAAAATCATTATGGCACTCAGTGTGCATCAAGCACACCTCCCCAGATCGCTGCTGATATCAAAGGGTAATCCATCTTAGCAGCACAGCCGGCCGCAGACAGAGGCAGAGCTGGAGTGTGTAAGCTGACAGAGGAACCTGGGCAGAGTGTGTCGGGCTTGCAGAGAGACAGAGAGCTGCAGCTGGCACGCATGGTGCCTGCAGCATATGTACCATCCCAAAGCAGACACGGCTGCCTTCAGCCGCTCCGCTCGCACCAACATTGATCAATGGAGCGTTAGAACCACCACGAGAGGTGTGTGTGTGTTTTGAGTGTGTATGAGAGAGAGACAGAGAGAGCAAAATATGGACTTAGTAAATACAATCTTTTAATTTCTCAATCCAGATGTTGATGGAATCATTACACGCATCTTCTACATGTGTATACTGTAATGATTTATTATTCCACTGTAGAAAAAAAAAATCCCTTTTACACCTATTTCCTCTCAAGGTTTCTTTATCTAATTATTTTTTTTCTCAACATTGTCACCTCTGGTTTGTTCATTAGGCATCTAAATCAACATCTGGATATGTATGAAGTTTCTCCTGAGTTTATTATGCTCCTGAGATATTACGAAATAACATAATACTAATAATACTATTTAAATTTTTACATAAAATGTTTAAATGCTACAACATATTGGATCTGACATTAATGACCAACAAGTTCAAATTGTTGTGTACAAATTTGCATTACTGATGAAATTGTGAGTTACAAGAACTGGGGTCCAGCTAAGGGATCAAAGGTAGCATTTATACATATATGATATGGTATAAAATCAAGCATATAATAATAATAATAATAATAATAATAATAATAATAATAATAATAATAATAATAATACATTCTAGTAACACATCTTGTTCCAACCAATTATTTTTCTCACATGAAAAGCCACACAGTAAAATCCTCCATGTTGATTTAAGCATTTTAGAGTAAATGTGACTCAGACTGAACCTATAAAACCCCTGTAGGATGTTAATTCAACACTGTACACATTAATTCAACACTGCATGTTAATTCACACCATTTTTGCTGTTTGTGTCTTTATTAATGGAAGCCAGATAAAGCTTCTGAGAAAGAGCAGTACAAAACCAATGAATTAAGCATCACATTAATTGAAGTAATATGGAAGGAATTACATTTTACATTTACATTTAGGCATTTGTCTAAGCCCTTTCCAGAGCGACTTACAAAAAGTGCTTTGAAGTTTCCATCATTGGATAGATACTTACACAGGGTTACTAGGAATAAAACACTTGCAGTGTGCTTTTATAAGAAAATAATCATTGATGGCATTGTGTGATGTGACTTGGCATGAAAAGCAGGCACAACTCCTTGAAAGTTTTAAACTGTTTTATTTCTAGTGTTTTTATTCCTTATCGAGTCGATAAGTACAATAATACATCGGTTAGTTCTGTCCGAGTAATCTGATTAGTCTGTCTATGAGTGGTGATATAGAGCATAACAGCATTGGAACATTGAACTATATGTATTAATCCACATTATGAGTGTTCTAACAATCATTGATTGCATTAACTGTTGGTTGCCAGCGTGGGTGAAAGTAGTTGGTATGGTCTGCAGTACTGGAAAGAGCAGAGAACAGCTGTCTGCCAAAACCCAGAGTGAAAACCAGACACGGAAGCACTTTCAGCAAGTAAAAATGTTGCGTCATCTTAAACAACATTTTACATCCTTCATAGTCATTCTGATTGACCTCTGAACTGTCCATGGTGTTCAATGTGAGATACAAAGCTAACTAGCTTCTAACACAAGGCTGAATTCCAAATCGCTCCCTAACAACTTATCAAATGCACTACTTGGTATGTAGAACAAGGGATTGTACACCTTCCATAGCGCACTACCTTTCCGTTTAACTCAGAAGTTAGCTGATATTCTAAAGCGAGTAAGTGATAACATGAAGAAAAATAGATTTTTCACCACCTCCTTGGTTTATTCTCCTCAACTTTTGGTTACATAGTGTTTCACTAACTGTTGGTTAATGTGTTGGTGGAGCAAAAAACTAATCATGATCTGTTGATAAATGGTGTTTGTGGAACTGTTGTATAAAAACCATATTACACTCGAGGTCATGCTGTTGTGCTGAATATCAGCATGGCTGTGATGCCTTTTGCTCTCGTACCTGCGACCCTTGAACATCATCTAGACCCATAAAACCTTTTCCATGGAGTTGCAAAGTGGGAATCCTTACAATAAGGTTAAATATCATATTTAAGAACAATGACGACAAGTATATTTGAACTATAACACTTAAATGAATATTAAAAACATTTTTAAAAAAACAACACAAACAGGAAACACACTCCTAACAAACAAGGTTATAGAATTTCTACAAGAAGAATCTTTATTATTGACTGTTATTCCTGAGTGGGAATCCTTAAATGTTCTAGTGTATGTGGAACTTACTATA
>JAQMYJ010000002.1:27305517-27333541 GCA_030014305.1 Clarias laeviceps | reverse complement strand
ACATATATAATAAATTTTTAAGAAACACTGGAATCATTATTTATCTAAAGAAATCCTAAATTTTTCAGTTCATGTCAGCATTTACATGAACAGCTTAAAAATATATTTATCTTATTTTTAATATTTTGATATGCAATATGGCTGTTCAATTCTTGGTTCTGATTGGTCAAAAATTTCTGACTGTAAAACAAATCATTATACAACTTTAGAAATATTTTTTAGTGACAATGAATTGGACTTTCATGTAACATTCTGCATTGTTTTATTAAATAAATGTAAACAAAAATTTTAATTAATAAAAAAAAAATTATTTAAGCAACCCAGTTATTTACCATTTTATGAGACCTGAGTTTCAGAGCCTTTAGAGTTACTTGGTATTACTTTTTCTTCTATACTTTTATGTACAAACATCGGAATAAAATTTTTATTGAACATTGTCATCCTTACAACCAACACAAGGCTACGTACCTTCTTAATCACCAAAGTGTTTGACCTTTTTCTCTCTCCACACCTGCAGGTTGAGGTTGTGCTTCTGCGCATATTTCTGGTACTGGCTGTGGTTATGATGAAGGTTCTGGTTGTAGTTCTGGCAACTCTCCCGCTCTGAGGAACAGCTGGCTGGGCCGAGTTGAGCCATGTGCCGGAGATGCAGCATGGCAGGAGCAGCTGGAGCGAGTGCTGTTGGAGGTGAGTGTCTATGATGGGAACAGAAGCCCCATATGCTGATCCAGCTTCAACCAGAAGGCCTTCAGTAGCCTGGCCACGTTCAGCATGACTGCAGCAAGCGCAACCCCAACACAACACACACAACACACACACACACACACACACACACACACACAGTGACTTCAGATTAACACACTCTGTACTGGAAGCCGTAATTACAGAGAGATAGAAGTGGCTACAATGTGAATTGTCATCACAGGTCCACAAGTTTAGTTCTCATAAGGTATCGACATTGCTTTTTTTCTATACAGCTGTTTAGCAGTTTCACACTGTCCTGTAACTGTTCGTTTAAAAGACACCACCATATAGACTTTATAAATGATTCATTGTATGATGTATGTTGGATGATGTACGTTATTTTAAATAAAAGTGTCTAATTAAGGATTTAAATAAAAATTAAAAAAGACGAGTAATTCCTGGAGTTGTATAAAACAGTCGGGTTTTATCATGAATTTCAGTGGCTTAAGGATGCATGACATTCTGTATATGAATGAAACATGTGTCGTTTAAACGCCACTTCATGACAAATCCTCCCCAACCACATGGATTATTTTCCAATAACGACATTACTGCAAGGGTTTTATACCTTACATCACCTAGGCCTAACCCCTTGTGGTCATTGCATAAGATGCGCCAATGCCATCAAGCCTAATGATGTATGGATGTTAACATATCGATCATATATCAATTTCAATCTCTGGTGGCTTTTCACTTGGCCACAGACTTTCCTCACTCTTCTTCCAAGTCCGATTCTCCTGGACAGAATTCCTTATTGTGATGATGCAATGCTTTAGTGCTTACACAAACCATGACGTCTGCTCTAATGAATCGCAGCACTGTGTTATTAATCGGCGCCGGGGGTGAAAAGTGAAACTTGTGTAAGGTCACACCTCAGAGCGTGGTGCACACAGCATCATTTATTTCCTTAGGGCCAAATCACAGTGAGTTATTGTCCGGACGGCGAAGAATAGCTGAGCGCCAAATTATAGATAAGGAATAACGTCCAATGGAGACAGTAAACAGCTGTCCATCTGTCCCACACACATGAACACACACACACACACACCCACTATCGCACACCTCTACTGTAACAAATCATTAAAAAATACCCAACATCTACTTCCTGTTTATGGCCTCACAGAAAGTGTACACATTCCCATAGATGTCTTTGTCATCACCATACACCTAAACAAGCCAAGACGGCTGTGTCCTTCACTCCCTCCAGTGACTTTTGTGAAGAATATTCTCTCAATGTGAACGACTCCAGTGTTCTTGTGTAAGTACTGTATGTGAGTTAAAGACACCTTTTCTTTTAGGCAGAGAGTGGCAGATTTGCCTGGATAGCTGCTGCAGGCCTGTAGGGAATGGCGGTGCTGAGGCATATGCTGCCTAGCGGGTGAATCTGCTTTTGTTCCAAGTCCTTCTCTCACTCCCTGCATACATGCCTGGCACTGAGCTCAATAACATTAGCATGACCTTAGCCCGTTAACCTGGAGCAAACTTTTCCCACTCATACATCAAAAAAAAAAAAAAAATTATATTCAGCCCAAGTGTGCAAGGAATTATATGCTACGGAGGACATGAGAGAGAAAATTTCCAAATTTAGTAAATTGTCTACACTTAATAACTAATGAGTCGTTTGATTGGGGGACTTGTTGTATTTTAGCAATCCTAAAGCAAGAACCATGACAGTTTGACTTTTATACATTATATTCATCTGGTATAAGCAGTAGATCAGTGTGTTAAATTAAACCCTGACCTATTAAAGTTTTCATATATCACAGTATCGGTTTACAATTTAAGGTGTTCATTAATTTTCTATAACAGCAATTTGGATTGTAAGTGTACATTAATACACTTACTCTAATACATTCTACACTGCCTGGCAAAAAAAAAAAGTCGCTGTTTAAGAAATCTGGAATTATTACCCTGCATAACAAAAAAAAGACAACTAAGAAGATATTAAATTATTGCAGTCGGGTTAATATTACTTAATCCTTGGTGAAGTTGCATCATGAAAAATGGACAGTAGAATCATAGTTATGTTTAATAGTGCAAGTAAGAGCATTTCTACACACACGTAATGCAACGAGAACTCACAGGATTGGGACTAAACAGCTGTGATGTCATAAAAAAAAAGGTTGGTTAATCAGAAAAGGCTTCAGTTTGCTAGAAAGCATAAAGATTGGACTTTGGAGCAATAGAAAAAGGTCTTATGGTTCATCTGATGCGTTCAGATTGAGCCTATTCCAGGATATGAAGGGAAGCGCATGAAGCGGTGAACCCATCATGCATAGTGTCCACTGTACAAACCTCTGGAGGAAGTGTTATGATCTGGGGTTGCTTCAGTTACTCAGGTCTAGACTCAGCAATGTTATGTGGCAACAAAAAGTCAGCTGACGACCTGAATGTACTGACTGACCAGGTGATCACATCTATGGAGGTTTTCTTCCCTGATGGCACAGGCATATTAAAGACTCATAATGTGAAAGAGTGGTTCTGTGAGCATGAGGAATTATTTTCACACATCAACTGTATGTCGTAATCAAAGCTAAAGGCGGTCAAATTAAATTTGAATGTCTGACCTTTTTTTTTTTTTTTTTTTTTTTGCCCAGGTGAGACCAACTCCACTTGAACAGATGATTAAAAATGTGGTCATGTTCAGGCTTTCTGTATGGACAGTTTATAATGGCACTATAATGTACATAAAAACAAGAACTAACTTGTTCCATGGACATTTCAGAACATTAAATATAATTTTAAATATAGAACACTGGTATTCGTTGGGAAATTGCTGTGGCATAAAAAGAATAAAACACTATGTTGTGTCCTGTAACAGGAAAATAATCAGTTCCATTTTTTGTGTCAACAGCATCACACCACCATTCCATTCATTAATTTCCTAAAATTACTATTGCATTCTTTCTCTTTTTGTTACACTGTTTCCTCCCAGATGAATGAAGTTATCAGTTTAAAGTGATCAGTAAACAGAAGCAGGGCTTTTGACACATGAGACATGGGCAGTCTTACCATAATTCTAGCTTACTGATAACTTTGGCATGTTTGAGACTCACTTCGGCTCCTCCAGTTCCCAAAATGCAGTCAGGAGGAAGCTGCCAGGTCCATGCTGGGGGTTAAAATCCAAATTTATCACAGTCTATGGAAATTTTGGAACAGGTTTCTTGCGGTGGTTGAATGGGTGGCACAAACAAAATTAAATTAGGCATAAAAAAGACGTCTGGGCATCAGTCATTTGAAACGTTATTATAAATTATGTGCCAAACGGTCAGTTGAGAAGCAAAAAAAAGCAAGAATGGATTTATTCTCAGAAAGATGTATATGGATATAGTTACATATATCTCTCTTGATGCATTTGTAAGTCCAAAGTAGTAACAAACCTTGGTACATGTGAATACACACACACACACACACACACATACACACATAATCAGCCATATTATAAACCAATAATTAAACAGGTAAACTAGTGGGGTACCCAATGCTCTTTTATGCCTGTGGGAAGCAATGGCTTGTCTTACTGGTCTGATCTGACAAGAAAGACAAAACAACACTGAAACAAGTCAATGCTGGCACCAGAACACCAAGTGCAATGCAATCTGCTGACACTGAGCCCAGCAGGCAAAGAGCCCAAGGCCCACTGACCTGGCTTCCAAACTCCTCAGACCCCAGTCTTATTGTGTACCCATCGAATGTGACGGACAAACAAGACCGATCCATGGAGGCCCCACCTTTGCAAGCCACATCACCCAAAGGATCCACTGCCAGTGGATGTGGGTTTAGATATGCAATAAGCAAACCAGGAATGACAGTTTGGAGAAGTAAGTAATGAGGCGTGTAGTTATTGTAAAATCAACTTCTTGGAGGTGACAGAAATTCTGTTTCGTGTCCAGCCACCTCACACCACACCAATGTTTGTTTTTCTAAAACTGTTATGTTTTTTATGTCATTTTTTTTCAGTGCATATAGTAAAAGATTAAAAAGTATACTTAAGTGATCATATACTGTACATGGTGATGTGAATTTTAAAGTGTATTTTTTCTTACAAAATTGTTTTGTGTGTTAGCGACACACATTTAATGTTCCTGTATTTGCAACTGCACCCAAACCAGAATGCTGCCTCATTGCTTTGACATTAAAGTGTTACAAGTCTGTGCTATCTCAGATTAAAGAACAGAACTGAGAACTATGAAACCATGCGCAGAGGTTTGGCGTGGAAGACACAGAGGGTTTTTGGTGCCAGAATTTCATAATGGAGAAAGAGAGTTTAACTAAGGCATCAGATATTCTGTACCTGAAACCCAGAAAGACACATTCAAATCACTCAAGCAGGCAACCTTAACTCTCAACAGCTCAATCTATTCATATTGCATTTAGACAAAAAAAAAAAAAACATTTTCATGAATAACTGAATAACACTCCAAAATGAGAAATTCTGCTCAGTGATTTGTAGAGTTGTACTCTTGCCAAGAATTATTTCCATTTTAGTAAAGAAATCAAAAAGGAAAGTTATTCATTTAACTCCTGCGATGACATACTCTGTCCAGCTAAAGAGCAAACTTCTAATTTCCCTCCATTCTGTTTATTAGTGGCTGAATTAAAGATTAACCTTTCAAAACTGTCTGGCATTTTCTCTGTCCTCTCTAATGCAAAATTAATTCACATTTTTTAATCATTAGTTTAATTTACAGCGTGATACTTTTGTTCCTTTGGCTGTTGAACTGTTACGGGGTGTTACAACCCTTCAAATTGTTTGCCTCCTGCTGGCATTCTTTTTTTGAATAATAATTTACTTTTCTGAATAATTCATTAAGTATCATTAGCCAAGCGTCAAGGATCTCATTTAGCACGGAGGATCTCTTTCTTATGTGGGCTTGACACACAATCAAAGTTTTTATTGGTGCAGAAAATGTGTGATCTACACACATCCTTACAGCAGTTAGTGGCTATCTGAGTGTTTCGCACTGCTTGCTCTCATGCTGTAAGAATACGCATTCGATTAAAAAGCAAAGCAGAACCAAAACACAGCTGAAACAAGAAATAATTTAAAGTCAATTAAACGATTAACCCAAACATGGTACAAGTGACATCACAGAAATACATCATGCCACTGAACAACCACTGAACCATGACGCAGACGCTTTACTTAGGCCTCCTATTCTTATTACTATTCTCTTTATAGTAGATCTGTTTGCAGATTTATACCTTATTAAACTATTTGACTAAACATTCACAACTGAAGTTCTTTCAAACACCGCTGTCTATCAGCACCGGAAGCGCAATATTATATGCATGTCAGTTCACTGCATGACTCCGTTACTCTGCAAAATGTTTATATGCATGTGTAGCTGCTGTGTAAGACATGTGTGGCTGAATATTAAATAGAAAGTGCTCCAGGACAATATGCACATGTGAATACTTATTTATTTATTTATTTTTACAAAGTGAAATGTCACGAGTGATATGTCATCGCATTGACTAAATATTCTCATCGAAGTGACAATTTTGCTGTGGCTTTGAGGCACCATTTATAGTCCGCCTTATTTATTTTTCCATGAGGTCTGCAGACATGAAGTGAGCGAGTGGAGTAACGCAGATTGGAGCAAAGCCTACAGATGGCAAGAAGAGGATTTAGAAACCAACCAAGAGAGCAACGCAGAGCTGCACAACACGAGTCCATTAAACCAGCTCTAGCCTCCTCCGACCCTCATTAAACACACAGGCACGCCTTGTTAAAGGACAAGCCAGGTTTGTGCTTAATGACCTTGAAGGAAATGTAATTGACTGGGCATTACCATCCAAATGGTCGCACAGCACATACCTGCTTAATATCGTTGTTTTTTTATAGTCTATGTCTTCTATAACAATGCATCTTAAAAGTATTTCAAAGTGCATTTTTTTACCTTAGGGACATATGATTTAAATAGCTTGCACATTTGCATAAAAATCTTTCATATCACGCACATAAAATTATCACTATGTATAAGAAAGTAGAAGGTTGTCACTATGTATGTTTCCTGTAGTGGGGCTTGCAGTAGGGTCTACAACTCCATCCTAATACTTTTACATTTTATTTCTTTGGCTGATGCTTTTATGCAAAACAGCTTACAATTGAGAGAGGATATAATGCATGAGCAGTCAAAGCACTAAGAGTACAACAGTGGCAGCTTGGCAGTGCTGGGATTTGAACTCGTGACCTTCCAATCAATAACCTTGGATCTACCAAATCCCAAGACTAAAGTTTAGAATTCCTTCCCAATCGCTAACCATTTTTGGTTAGCCTACAAATAATGTCAACTTGTGTATATGTCAACTAAAGTTACACTTTTATATAAGTGTATATGTATTATGTGTATAAGTCTGTATAAGTGTTACTTTAGTTGGCAGTTTATGAAGTAAATACTCCAATCAAAAGGCAAAATTTAATTAAATCTTAAGACTTATATTTTGCCCATAGTTCTGAGGTTCTGATTAGAGTTTGATTGTCTGCACAGAGACATGCCAGTATGTGAAGTGGATATGATGGCTGATTTGAGTTTAGAAGTGTTCCCTGGATGCAAAGAGTTTGGGGCCCCCTGATTTAGTGGTGCTGTTTGACCTGGAGCTGTCCATTCAGCACCACCAACTGCTAAACTTGTAGATGGATAGATGGGTGGGGTTACATCCCATTTAACAGAAAAGCATGCATTCATTCTCCTCTTGAAGCTCACAATAAATGTCTCATCTGCTCAAAATTAAAAGTGATAACATGAGTTGCCAGTGAGCAATGAAATATGAAACTTTGAATGTTTTATTTGTAGACCTAATCTAATCCCTAATAGTTACGTATTTAACATAACCTTTTTATAGCTGGGACTTCAAATACATAGATGATTAAATTTTTTCTAAGATTGAGTTTACATTCAAGATACTAATAAAAAAGAACAGTTAACAGTTTCAACTTTTTTCTAGTTGATGGGGTGGTTAATACCTTTTCTGTAAGGAAAATCCCTTGTTTCAGTGGTGTAATAGAATGCAGAACATGTACCTCTCCATGTATATTCACCTTTTTGCTGATTTAAATAATGTCCAGTATGATTTGAATTTATGAAGACCCATCACTGAGGATCTTATTCATGTATATCAGAGAAATACACACACTTGAGAAATTGATAAAGAAACACCAATTTTTTTAGACACCAAATTTCTTTGTAGAAATCTAATAGTTTGCCACAAAAATAAAAGTATGACAAACAGGCTTTTAGGAATGTGTTACTCTAAGTTTACTTTTTATTTGGATTTGTGGGAGATATGAAACTTGTATTCCATAGATGACTTATATATACTTTTTTTCCTATTCTTTTTTTCTTTTTGCTTAGACATTCCTTCTTGAGCTGTTATACACTCTCTGGAAAAAGTAGCCTTTTAACCAGTACCTCTCCATGCTGTTGGATTAGTTCAATCAAGGGTACATGCTTTGTGCTGTAAGTACTTATTTATACTTCACCTGGGAACCAGGATGCAGTGTACATTTTAAATGAATTACGGTAAACTTTACATCTTAGATTTTAGTGTAAAGCTTTAAAGATACACTATATACAAATTTTAGGTGTATGGTTCACAGTAAACTTGCAAAGGATGTACAGTATCCCTGAGACTACCAACACAGCAGCAAGAAAGAGTACAATTTAGCAACATTTTCTTGTAAGTGTGGAACTAAAACAGGATAAATCAAGATCACTAATCGTATTTTAAGCTTACTCAATATTTAATACTATAATAAATTATTATAATAATAAATTCGATGTTTTTTTTTTCTCTTTTCTATCGAGGCCTGTTTCCCCCTTGTTTTTCTCCGGTGAAAATGTTCCGCTAGAGGGCGATGGAGCACCATGAGTTTTGTTTTAGTGACCTGAGAAAAGACTTGACTAGATACAAATTCAGAGCGATGCTCTTCAATTCAGTATTTTCTTGATTGGACTTGCATTTTAGTTTAAAAACAGATTTCCAAACATCATCTCAAAATAATGTTTAATGTTGGCAAAACAATAGAAGAATGAAGAGGGCTAAACAGGCTGTCTGTATATATCTATATATACATTATATCATCTGAGTGATCATAAAGAATAACCTTAATACAAAATGTAAAAAAAAAAAAAAAAAAAAAGAACTTTACACCTCATACGGTTTAAATGTTAATGGTAAACGAGGCTTACCCCAAATGTCAGGCAGAGCTGATGATGCATACATGCATGTAGCTGTTAGTGAGGTTCAAGATACATCAGGAGTGTTTTGCTTTTTTCTGTGCTGTGCAATACAACCACGGGATGGGGTAAGAACACACAAGCCTGCGCACGTGCTGCGGGTCATATGCAGGTAACCGGGTGTAGATCAGTGTTGTGCTTTTACAGCCTGTGAACAGACAGGTCAAGTGCAGTAGACAAAATGATTTGCTCTTCCAGTATATCGGCACGTTTCCCCTCAAATCACCGAGCATCATTTAACACATGCAGCGTTAAACTCCTCTCACGTTTAGCAACACTGTGTATGTATAAAGGTCTAGAGTATTAGGATACACACTACACGAAGGTGTTAATTTTTTTTATTTTTAGCACTGCTGGTTTTGTAACGTGTCTCCAAGATTTAACAAAAACGACTGGATTGGAAAAAAAGAAGGAATTGCCTCCTTTCTTTGATGGATAGATGGATGGGTGGGTGGATGGATGGATCCTTTAAAATCACACTAAACAAGAATAACTTATTTTGCTTCTGTTATTCTGATGATTCTATTGTTCATAAGCATTAAATATGCGAATGGAACAATTTATGTGAATTTAGTCATATTTGGTGTATCTACTGTAGCTGTGTCACACAGAATTAAGGTCGAAATGGATATAAATGAAGACTGTTACTGTGTTTTTGTTTTTACTGTAAGTGCTAATACAGCTCAAAGTCTATTTGTCCGGATAATCCCGGTGTATCTGATATCATATGGACGAATTCAGGTGCTATTTTACTTATTCTAGCTTTTTATTTCCCCAATTAGCACAAATCTGTCACATCTGTAGCCTTATTTGTAATTATTGCCCATCATGTGGTCTCCGGCTATGAATGAACCGTCTTTTAATTAAAGCCATATTTAAGGTTGTGTCCCGGCCAAGAGCTTTGAAGCAGATGGTTTTGTGTCAGCAGTGTGAGCTGATCACGGAGCTTTCTGTGGAGCCTTAAAGCTGAAAGAACTGTATGTGTGTTTGTGTTGTTTTAGTATAAAATACAGTGAAAACAAAACGCTTTGCTTATTTAAAACAGGGACGTTAAACAAACAAAAACAATTCAGTGTGTGTATATCTGGCCTAGTTACTTACACAAATATGATTTATTTATTCATATAATAAACAATAACAGCAACATAATAATAATAATAATAATAATAATAATAATAATAATAATAATAGCATAGTTTTTTTTCAACAGCAAATTTTATTCATAGTTCAATTAAACGAATTTACACACCAAACAAAATCTAAATACGTTTCGTAAAATATCACAAAATAAATCTAACATCACAAACTACGAATATCAATATTTTAGTAACTGTGGCAAAACCATGAGTTGAAACTGGTTAATATTTATTTAAATAAAAACACTTTAATCAACAGTGACATAACAGCACAAAACAATTTCTGAAGCAAAGTATGAACTGATTTTGTTTAACATTTCTTGACGTTATACATTAAAACATTGCATCAAAGTAACATCAAAGTAAAATTGTGATTTCAGGACAGTTTGTTGAACAGAATTTTTGCTTGATCTTTTATTTCGATCACGTATTAATGAAAACAATTCTCTATAAATTAAACCAATTCTCTTTAGATACATGCTTGATTTTGTCGCTTTTAATGCTGGCTTATTTCTATTTTTGTTTAGTCTTAATCTTGTATTCAAATATTCAAATCCAACAGCTATGATAAAAAAAAATGACTGAATGCATCTTTATACCTCACTTGTGCTTTTTGGGGGGGAATTCAATCCGGTTTACTTCATGATTTCATTTAAGAAATTGTTTTTCGAATCTAGTTTTCCGAATATGCTCACTGCAACTATAATAGAATTCGTTTTCAAGCTTTAGATACTTGTTCCCAATAAACTCACAAAACAATAAACAATACATAAAGAGGGACCATTTTTCCTTTATCGGTACGCATACACACCTGCACGCGCATAAAACTCAGAAGCATGCGCAGCGCGCGCGCACGCACGCACACACACACACGCGCGCGCACACACACACACACAACTTTATGTAGAATCCTTCTTGGCACCAAAATTTTACAAATCTAATTGAACTGAGAAACACACCGTGTGCTCCAGATCTTCACTTGATGTCCAAAGACAGCCATCAGTCATGCAAAGACAACTACAGTGTCCTTACATAACTCCATCCACAATTTAAATCTGCTGACCGACTTCAATATGAATACATTCATTATTAATCACACATGCAGTCCTACATGAGCATTGCTTTTTCCCTTTCAGTGGCCGCTTTATATTCCATTTCTCGCTAGATTATTAGCTTGCAGCCCTGTAGCCACTGGGAAGCTGAGGGTGAGAGAGTGGGGGGGCATTAGTCATGTTTGTTTAACTCCAATCTTGCATGCCTCCTTTGTTCAGTGTGTCCTATAGTGTAAAGCTGATTTCTGATGGAGAGAAATAGCTATAATTTCAGTGTGTGTTGGTCCTTATAGGCCTCCCTGTGGACAGGCAGCTTTTCCCAGTGCACAGGCTTGGACTGTGGCACCTGGAACAGCGCAGCTAAATTAGCATTGATATGGGTTTAGTGGAAATGCAATCTTTTTAAATCTTGGTGAGCTGCGGGTAGATAATTACACTTTCAACAAAATTGCCAAGGGGTCAGCATCCCCAGTGGACCTTCGAATGCACTGATTCTCTAACAATGGAGTGTAACATGGAGCAAAGCAGTGTCTGAAATTATAATGTTAATGGAAAGAGTCACCAGGGAGTGAAGGCAAAGAAAAAAAATCACTACTGAACTCTGGGTCTTGCACACTACTCTGATTCTTTGCCTAATTTAGAACAATGGGATCATATGTTGGAGCAGAGATTTGGATCAAGAAGACTTGGATAGTGTGTACAGGTGGTCTGGGGGAGCAAGTGTGAACCATCGCTCCATCAACAGATGGGATTTAAAGCTGCTGATCTGGTGTTAGTTAGCAAACAATAAGATAATGATGTCAATATTCACTAATTTAAACATTGATTTCTTTGTGTCATAGTTCAAGATCCTTCCAGGTTTAAAAGTTACATCATGAATCAGATTCTGGTGAAGGAACTTGTGTGCTACACCCTGCTTCAGCCAGCCATTATATTTGCACAAGAGATGGAGGGAATGATTAAATTATAGGCAATTATGACACCGTGCACATTATTACTCTGTACTTGACTGCCTGGGAACTTGGGAGGCTTCCAAGTAAAGGGACAGATGCCTGGCTACAGCATGCTCATCTTCTACCAATGTGCATATTTCACTCAGCTTTTTTTTCACTCAGCAAACAGCAGTTTGTTATATTATACAACAACAAACTTGTACAACAACTGTTTACATATACAGGTTCAGTTTAATATATTGTATTTTACAGCTATACTTTCTTACACACTCAGTGGAGATTTCTTTACTGCCAGAATCAAAGTTATGCTCTTACAGTATACTATTACAAATAATAAATTACTAATACATTAATTAAAATTATTTGTTTGAGTGTAAGTGTTACTAAAGAGATCAGATGTGGCTAAATGCATCACCATAAATGGTAAACAATAAAAAAGAGATGTGATCTTTTTTTAAAGAATGAAAAGGCGTGTGGTTTCCAGCTGTGGACGCAATACAAAGCCATTTATGGCCAAGGAATGCTCAAATGAATTGTTATCATTATTCTCTCATTGGCAAAGTAAGATATTTGAGAAAAGGTGGTTTTGATATTTTCTATTTAGTCGTTTCCTTTTTCTTGGTCATATAATAAGATTTTACTTCACAAGTCTAACACTTGTTTTACCTTAACCCAGCAAATGCAGCATTCTGTTAATTACCTGTGTGTGTGTGTGTGTGTGTGTAAATGATATACTGTACAGTAGGTAACCCAAGTCTAACATAACATAAGTGCAATGGCACTTCCTTATTTTTATACTGTACAAAAGGACAAATGTTATTTTTTTCTCTGACCTTTTCATTGAACTAGATTGTAAATTAGATATTCAATATTTTCGTGTGTATACACAGCTGAAGAGTTATCTGCAGATGACGTTAAAACACACACACACATACACACATACACACACATCTCTCTCGATAAGGCTGAGTAGTAAACAGATAAGAATATTTGAAATCAGATGTAGTAAAAGTTAAAAGTAGCAAAATGCAAAACAAAAAACATGGCTTAGATCATGTTCCTATTTTGTCTAATTATAAATGCAGGTAAATATGGAAAATTAATATGAATAAACCAGAATTATGACTGTCTTGAAATAAAACTTATAGAGAATGTTTTTTTTTTTCTCTCAGTCACCAGATATCATCAATAAAACCAACATGTCAAATGTCGTTACTGTTGATGTAACCAGTCAAGCATTTAGACTCTGGGCGTCACATTTTCTAAAACATTTTGTTCTGCATATTTACAAACATTTCTTAAATGCTAAATTTGTGTTGATTTAATATTTAGTGTATGCATGTAATATGATTACAATTAAGATGTTTATGATGTTAATATTTATTACGGTAATAAAATGATCACATCCGTAACAACGTAAATTGTTAATTATAGTGTACCTAGGTTTATCACTTATCACATGTTTATCTAGTAAAGTAGCTTTAACCAAGCATCATTTAACGACACACTTTTGAGTCTGACTTGGGGGTTAAACACACACACACAGCCTTTACACAGTATTATATTTGTTAGTATTCCTGCAACATGAGTGTCCTATAAACAGGACCCCAAGTTCATCCTTTAAATTGAATATTTTAATTTTAGAAAAAGTGTGTGCTATCATTCAAGTAGTTTTTGTTCATAAACATTCAGTATTATTGCACCATTTTTCTGTTGTAAACCAAAAATCTTTTAATCCTCACATTTAGTCAAGACGTTTAAAAAACATTGAATATGGTAATTAATTAAATGGGAAATTCCATATTTATTAACTGTTAATAAATCTGTTAGATTGGTCTAATTAACGACGTTTACAATTAATATTTTCGTTAAAAAATACGTTCAATGTAGTCAAATTTATTTGATCAGTCCATTAAATGTGATGTCTAAGAATGACCAAAAGAGTCATATTCATCCAAGTAAAATAAACTAAAGCGCATTTACACTACACTCTGAATTTGATGTTTTTGCTTAATGAAACACTAAATATTTTTAACACTCGTGTTTATCACAAGCATCCTGTAATGTTTACAATAAAATAATAAAAATTTTGCTTCTAATTATAGTAAACGTAAGCAAAAATAAGGTAAATAAACACTTTCAGGCATGTCGTTACAACAGCACTGGTTATGACATTTAATAAACAGTATTTTGTCTGTTATTAAGTCTATAACACGGGTATCACAATATGGGATGACAAGTTGAATCCTCAAAGTCAAAACTATACATTTAGATTTTTAACAGCGTGTGCCATAATGTAGTTAGGAATCTGAATAATTACTGTACGCTTACTAATGCCATTAAATGTCAGCCTGTGTATAATTAGTCTATATTATTGGCCCAAACAGGAGTGTCTCGGTGTTGCTGTTGCTCATTCTCGCCGAGGCTCTTTCATTTAGCCTAGCTGTCATTTGTCAGCATGTCTGATGTGCTCGTTAGCTCGCATTTTCCCCGCTGTCAGCTCCCAGCTTACCCACGTACACAGCAACTCTCCTCTGACAAATTTAGCCTCGTTGTTATTATTATTCTTATTATTATCCATGCGATTTGTTTGCCTTATTGTTGACTGCACGACGCGTCTAAACCAATCCCATCGCAGTCAAGTTGGCAGGTGTCAATCTGTGCCTTTTTCTTTCCCCCACTATGGCCTACTTAATCTTATCATAAGGGTCAGGGAATAAGAGCAAAAACCCTGTGGACGGTCCACATCTTGCTTTTTCTTTTCTTTTCTTTTCATTTCTTTCTCTTTTTTTTCTTTTCTTTTATTTTACCTACTTTCCCAAATGGCCACTTGTGGACCAACCTAATATACATACAGCTTTCTCAAAGTTGTTCAAAGAACATTCAGTTCTTCTCAAAGTTTCTGATTTTTTTTTCTGATTAATGAAGAGAGTCTCTCTTTTTTTGCATTATTTTGAAGAAACGTTACGGAATCATATTTAATGGAAACGATCCCTGGAACCAGATGTAGCAACCTTAATGGCCTGAAAGTTATTATATAGTAAAATGAACCGCAAAGTCGCATGTCAAAATATAGCCGGCTGACAATACGCTAAATAACAGGGCCTAAAATCACAATAAGCAAAAAGCAATAATCATGAAAAATATGAGATGAGCATCAACACACATCATGTTTAGAACGATGTTAAGTTGCATATTAATGTTAAAATTAAAACATATAATTTAATATTGTATTTTTTAAATATAAATTTAATGAGTAGGTTAGTGAAGATTGATGCGATTTTGTAAAAAAAAACTTTTTATTTTTTCTATTATTTTTATTATTTGATTAATATAAATCAGGTTAAGAGGCCACACATACATTTTAAATAGTTTTTGTTTGCATATGCTGCTTATCTGTAACTTAAACCTAATGTAATGGATAATAAGAATAAGAAGAGTATGAATGTATGTATGTAGGTGATAGTAAATATAATCCTTTTTATTTTAGTAAGCCACATTTAAAGCTCTCTGACAAAGCTAGGTGCTCGGTGGTTGATCTCTCTTTAAATTGGCTATGTGTGTCATCGGGGGCTCCATTCCCCTCCTTCTGTCTCACTTATTTACACACACACCCATGCGCACTTGGAAACAGAGGGCCGGCGTAGGGCTGAAAGCTGGCTGGACAGATTTGCGTTCACGCCTGATCACGCACTGAAGAGTGGGGTTATGGCCGAGAAAGGGAAAGGCAGCACCTGTCCCGGCTTTAGCGTCCTGTCTCGGTTTACCGAGGGCCCGATAAGCGCTCCGAGGCCGTGCGGTTTCCAGCGGAGACTCTCAAGAGCCCCTGCAGTGCTGCGCGGTTTCACTGCGGCTGCGCTCCAATTTGTGGACTAGTGTGCTAACTGGGGCGCTGAGCTCATCTCCCAGAGCCTTAGTGGGCCAACATTAAGTTTGACACATTTACATTAGCGGAACCTATCTGGAGGAACAAAAATGAGCACACTGCATTTCCAAATAAACTTTTTAAGATAACCGAACAACACAACCATCCACATTTAGGAACACACATTTGCAGTTCATGTACATTAATCTATTTCTATGAGCTTTAAGTGTTGGATTGAATTTTTAAGAAATCGCTCTCACTCTTGAATAATGTTTGCGTTTATTTTACAGACTATTTAGGAGTAGTTCCAACAAAATAGCTAACAACCACGACAATTCCGACAATGATGACGTAAAGTGTAGCTATTTTGTTTTATTATTCTATAACGGTGCTCTAGTGTACCTGGAGTGTACCTGCAGGAGATGAAATCGGAACACAAATCGGAACACAGCCAATGTATCTAATGGCGGCAGCTCTCAGCAATCAGTCCGAGTCCAGCTCTCCTATCTCTCCTTTAAAAGCATCCCATATCTCTCTGTACACTTCCTGAGAGACGCACACACACACGGTTGCGTATTTACCCTGTGCAGTCTCCGTGTAAAATTGACATTAGCTGTTTGACGCACATTGATAGCGGCTCATTCAACCTCATTCAGCAAACTGGCTTTAGATATATATATATATATATATATATATATATATCCTATAACGCAGTTCATATAATATCTATCTATCTATCTATCTATCTATCTATCTCACTTGAGATTTATTAAACAGCATGTTCAAAAGTATATGCTGATTAAATGACAATTAGAATTTAAAATATTTTTACTTAATTAAGTAACCCAAAATACATTTCATCTTCCTTAGATCCCACTAAAAACCTACGGTTTGGGGAAATGAGTGGCATTTTGGCAAGGGAATGAGTGGGAGCGAATACAAGGAGAGACCCTGGATCATTTACATCACCAAGAAGCTGCAGAACAATTGAGGGTCTATAGAGGATTTCAAGAATGCATTCCGAGCTTAGGTCATTTTCTAAAAAAAAAAAAAACTAAACATGTGGATATGTGCACAACAGGAGATGACAACTAGCACAAGTAGATGGCTAGTAGATGAGGTTTGTTGTAATTAAGGGCAAAATGAAATTTTAATTGGTGTGAAAACCTGTATATTAATAAAGAAAAATAATGGGCCATAAACGGTCACATTTTGGTCACATTACAACCAACAGGCTTACACTGGAATATTTACACACTGTTAGAAATAAAAGTACGTATGAAGGCACATGGACGTTCACAACATTCACTTTCCAAGGTTAAGAGAAATGCACTATTGATGACAAGGTAAAGTAACCTACATGTATGTAAATATCCCAGTATAAGATCAATGCTTGACCTACGTCTATGCTTGACCTATGCCTATATTTGTTGGAGTCAGAGTGCAGTTCCTGTGTAAATAATAAACTCTATTATTGCATAATTTAATCTCTATATTTAACATGTGAGTATTTGGATCATTCAAAAACTAGACTTGTTTTTTGTGGTGTTCGTTTGCTCATCAAATCACACATGCCGGACACTGAAAATAAGTTAAAATAGCCTCTAATGGGGTCATGTGGGCACATTTTCCTGGAGACCGTGCGCTTCCAACTTCCCGGTTTGGGGGCGTGCCAAATGGCGCCCATTGTGACGTGTCCCTTCATCCAAACCAATCAGCTTGAAGACGAGGAGAATATTAAGGCGAAAGTTGAGTGTAAGAACCGAGGCCGTCTGTTTTTTCTTTTAAATATAATTTCACTTTCTGTCGGTGTTTAATGTGCTGCGTAAAGGAATCCAGCATTTCACAAAGATTTGCATCTATATAAAATAAATGATTGCTGCTTAGAAAGAAGCGGAAAGTGTCGAGCAGTTTTTTATCCTATATAGCAAGATTTTTATTTTTATTATTATTTTTTACTTTTAGCATCTTGACAAGAAGTTTACCTTCACAGCTCGCTGGACTGGATATTATCAACTTTTGGAAATAGTTTTGTGAAATCAAGTCAGAGGGGGTGTTTTTATTTTCTTCACGCATCCTTTGCCGTAAGCGAATGGCTTTGGGGTCGGGCATCTAATCACCACACAGCTATATATGATCAGACAGCGGAACACAGTCGGAGAAAACTCGAGGTGAGTTTATAAAGGAAACTGTACTTGGTGCAACATACAGTATGTGGATGGCGAAGGGTGTTTTATGGCTTGCGTAACGACGCGAATACAGATGAATGAATTTGTTCAGATTGAAAGAGTCTAATTTGAATGCACCGAAAATAAATGCATAATCAAGCTTTAAATGACGTGATCGTGTTGGAATTTGCTCGACAATTACACTAAAAAAAATAGATGCAATTAAGAGTGTTCAACAAAGTGACTTCAGTTTACTGAGGAAAAAGAAGAAGAAAATATTGAGGTGTGAAATAACAACCGGCTTCAATAATCTCTAAACCGGTCGAGCGACCATTCACTTGTCCATGTAAAAAAACGTATACAAACGGGATGGATTTGAAATAAGGATTTTTCTAAGAACACATCACAGATTAAAGGAGACGCTAGTAAAGCAATGATATTATTATTATTATTATTATTATTATTATCTGTTCTCACTTGTTTTGATTTCAAGATTACAGTTTTGTTTACATATTTAGCAAAGATGATGCAAATTAAAGCAATAAGTTGTTTTCGCCATCAACTTTGCCCCTAAATGCAGATTACACGGCCCATAAACTCTGTCACAACTACAACATGTCAGCGTTATTAGGATAAATCTAACAACTCTACTGGCCATTCGGAAATGAATGCAGCACTATAAAATCAGTCATACAATGCCATCTAACTATGGTGTGTGTGTGTGTGTGTGTGTGTGGACTACACCACAGGAAAAGAAGAGGAGTGATTAAAATCTATTACTCCACTAGCCTCCATCTCTCCACTTTTAGGGTCTAATGAAATGGAATAATGTGTGACTTGCTCCTTTTTTGGATAAATGGACAGAGATCATGGCGCCTATAGGGTTACAGGCAAGGTGCCACTGAGCAAAAACCGCCCACCAGAAAAAATAATAATAATGTTTGGCAGTTCCTTCTCTCCAACACAGTCACTGCATGTGTTAATAGCAAAGCACTGGCCAACTCTACAATTACAGAACAGTGAGACGATAAAGCTCTTTTTTCTTTCTGTTGGGTCTCTCTCTCTCTCTCTCTCTCTCTCTCTCTTTCTCTTTGACTCCCCCCATCTCCCTTTCACGTTATACATTAGTGGCATTCTATGGTTTGTTATATTTCCCTAGTCTGCCCTACTCTCTCTCTCTCTCTCTCTCTCTCCAAGAATGACGTCAGATGTATTCACTTTACTCCCCTCCCCTTATTATTTTTCCCCCTCTTTTCTAAAAAAACTTTACACAGAGAGGCACCCTGAGACAATTTTGCCCTTAGGGAAAATAGCGACAAGATTAGGGTCTTTTTCTTCTCACTGCAGAACAGGGCTCAGTGCTAATCCCAATTGGGCTAATTGACAGACCTCAGAATGGCCATGTGAAAACTGAAATAAAAAAAAAATAAAAAAAGTTGTTAACTCGCCTATAAAATGATCTGAGAGAGAGGGAGAGAGAGAGAGATAAAGCATTTTAAGTTGCATGTGCTATTTCTTTTAACATTGTATAAACATCAAGTTACAATAAATCATCTCTGTCAATTATGTGAAAAACAAGAAAATTATAACAGTGGATTAATTACCTATGGAAAAAAACAATTAGCCTGTGCCCTGTTAAGACTATGTGTAAAATTACACACTATTAAGTAGAATTACAGGTAAGCGCAATGAGAGATCATGTTTCCCAAAGGAAAAAGCTAATCTCCTTTTAATTTGCTCTTAAAGATCACGTTTGGGCCTGATTTAGGCTTGCCTGATCTTGAGTAAAAAATGCATTTGTCAAGAGAGAAATAAACGAATAAATAAATTTTTTGGGTGATCAATCGAAATTCAATAAGAATAGATACATTAGTGAGGAAATAAATAAATAAGGAAATTTGGAAACATTTATCCACACATTGAAACACAGGGGGGACGTGGCACAACCTTGATGATATAGAAAGGGTGGGCGGGGGGGGGGGGGGGGGTTGCAGCACCACCCGACCGAGATGCCACTGCAGCTCATTATCCCGTTTCCTTTCACTGCGATTTGCAAACTGTTTGGCAGCGTCGTTTGTCTCCTCATTTTGTGCCTTAGTAGGGGGAATGCGATGCTTGTCAGGGCCCTCATTCACTTGCGCCATAGTTTATTGATGAGCTCCCTGTGTTGTTTTTTTCCAAGCACATGTCAAAAGTCGAGTCGAGTGTTGCCTACATATGCAACCACAACTTTATTTTGGGCTCCCAAACACCGTTCAGTCCCTATTTCTAAACTACCCCGCCGTGCTCCCTCCCTCACTCCCTGTCTCCCTCTCTGCCTCCTTCATGACTCCATTTCACATTTCCTCGACCCCGGACTCTGTTCCTCACTCCAGCAGAGGAGTGAAACAGCACAGGAGTGAGGAGTGCAGCACCAAGATCGCGCGTTTGGGGTTCACTAATGCCCAAGCAGGCAGCAACATGTGGCGTGTTTGTATCTCATCATGCAACTGGGCATGATTACAGTTTTATTTTCGCTTTTATTCCTGTTTTCTAGTGTGAAATAATGATGCTTGTTTTAATCGTTAATTACACTTCCTTAAGAATAATGTCATGTCCCCTGGATGGTGCACTAAGTAAATGTGCAAATTTGGTACTTCCGTTTTTGATATAGGTTATAATATCAATACCTAGTACCCGCTCTAAAATTTAACTAGCTGTATATGTCCTTGCTTGGGTAGTAACACCATTTATCTTCAGTACTAGGCTAGATCCATGCGCTCTTAAAATCTCTTCAGCGGGCCTGTTTTGTTAGAAGAAATTCCAGATCTGGAATTGGTAGGACGAAAACATTTTGAGAACTGGTTCAGTTGAACAGGGCCCGATACTAAAATTTCTCCATTTCAATGCGCTCAATGTCCATTTATTTATATTTCATTATTGTAAAGGTATTTTCTACCATTCTCAGATGACAGATGCGTATCAACGGCACTGCGCCACAGTTTGTTTCTAGAGAGAACATAACGAAAAAAGAATAAAACAGGTTTAAATAATAAATATTTGGACAGACGCATCAGTAATCTATAGAAATATATAACTGACCATGTGAGAGCAATCAGACGCAGTGTCGCAACACAGACATGCACACACAGTGTAAGTAAGTTCCGCGTAACCTGATAAGCCTTTAAGCTCACATTACACCATTTGTATTATGGTTGAAGTTTTGATTTCTCTGACTACCGTTTCATTGGAATGAAAGTCGAACTGGTTTCACAGCGCACAAACATGGTTCAACCGGATCCGCCTCAGCTCAAGTCCGGGATTCAGTCACAGCTTGACTTCATGAAAACAACATCTTGGATACTTTGCATGATCCATTAAACGGTTTATAAACATTGTGTTTAGAACTAAATAAACCCCTTAATACATATAAAATCTAATGAAAGTTTGGGTTCCAACAACACTTAGACTATTGTCAGACAACCCCTTGAAAGATCTCACAGGAACCTTTTTCCTTGCTGGAGCGTGTTTCCACATTTCCCACATTTAGTGGAGTCTCTATGGCTATGGTTTCTATAGCAACAACTCCCGCCGCGCGTCGTCCAATAGGCAGCGCGCGCGTGAAAGGAAAAAACGGCGAGCAGCGCATTATGGCAGCAGTACTCGGTGCGCGCGGGAGAGGGGAGCATTTGGCTATTTGCATGCGCGTGATTAGTGAGTTTTCAACAGCTAGCTTCTTCGCCGGTTTCCCGCTCAGACACACAAGGGGGCACGAGGAAGTGTGTGTGTGTGTATATGAGTGTGTTTTCTTTTCTCCCCCTTTCATTTCTTTTCTTTTTACTTGAAAATGATGACAGAGGTCAGGATCCGCTAATGGGGCCACTGAAGAGGAGGCACAGAGCAGAACCACATACATTACATACACTAGAGTACCGTCAGCATAGGTGCATTTTCTCTCTCTCTCGCTCTCTCTCCCTCTCTCTCCCTCTCTCACTCTCTCTCACACACACACACACACACACACACTCGCTTTGGAGTTTCATTCCACTTTATTTTGTCAAACCCTCTGTTCCCTCTCTGTCTCGCAGGGATTTCTATTTTCCCCTGGTCAGTTGGAAACTATAAACTATAGGAGAAATATTTCACTTCTCTTCGACGTCGCCTACTAATTTGGCAAGAAGCTTCAGCCGCCTGACGAACTGCAGGAAAAAATAAAACAAAAATCAAACCAAAAAAAAAATGCCTCAAAAAGGTGAGTAAAACCATTTTTAAAATTGTTGTGCACTAGATGCATAGGGAAACTTAAATACCTTTGGGCAGAAAACGCAATGTTTCTTTAAGTGCAGTTGAATAGAAACTATTTTAGAGCTAAACCAACACGGTTTTACGCTTGAACATCTTGCAAACGAAACATGACAGTTGGCGATTTTTCCTTTCTTAAAATAATGTAATTAGCTGAAAACACTAAAATTCACAACATAAAGAAAGAGTAGGTTTGACAGCTTTATGCCGTGGAAACGTTTCAACTTACTTGCCTTAGCAAGTAGAAATTTTTAACTTTTTTTTAGATTATTTTGCATGGACTTTTTACAGGGTATATTTAATTAGAAGTTGCGCTTAAATTTCGTGTTGCGTTTTTGTGTTTTAGCGAAATCGTTTTTCGACAAAAAACAGTAAAGTCGAGGCGGAAAAGACAGAGACGCGATGAAGCGGACGAGGAGGGTGTCTGTTTGGATCTCTCTCTCTCCCTCCCTCTCTCTCTCTCTCTCTCTCTCTCTCACACACACAACACACACCTCACTTGAACTTCAGAACGTTTAGATTTTTAATTAAATGCTACAATAAAAAAATAAACGTGTTGGTGTACTGACTGTAAAGTCACTAAAAAATTGAAAGTACTGTTACAACAACAATTAAAATGTTTTAAGGATTTCATTTTAATAGCTTTTTTACTATTATTTTAGCTTGATTTTACGTTTAATAATCGACTATAATAAAATAGTTTGTTTTAGTTCAAAGTTTAATTTAATCTTGATTCATTTAGATCAGGCCCATGGCATTCCTCACTTGTTTTTCGTCTCACATTTGTCAATCTTAACTTACTAGAAGACTGACAGCCACAGAATAGGCATGTTGGAGGACTAAAGGCTTTGTGTTTCACATTAAGAAGTGTAAAATGCAGATGAGACACTATTAAAACACTAATCATTAAACCAGAGCAACCACATTATGGAGAGCAAAAAACACAAAGACCCATAGACGTTTTTAAAACTCAAATGAGTTTAGGGTTGTTGGGGTATTTTTAAGGATTCGTATTTTCTTAGACGCATACACTTTTAAATGAAATGTGTAATCGTAATGTGTAATGTGAATAGACTCGAAATAAAATAAAAAATCCATTAAAAAGTGAGTTATAAAATACTATTATTAAACACGTAAACGATCCACATGACTGTATACATTTATTTGTACATCACACCGTAAATACGGTGTGATGTGGCCATAAGGGACTTAATCCCAAAGCCACACGCACCCACGCGTGAACGTGCACACACCCAGTCCATGCACGTAAAAAAAAGGAAAATAGCCACAAAAAAAGAGAAGAAAATCAAAGCTGGGCCTGTTTCTTCAATGGCCCCCTTTTCCTTTTGGGTAAATGAAACTGAATGGGTTCTTTTTTAATACAATTGTCTTTTGCCAAATTGAGCTCCCCACTGCGCTGTTGTATATCTTCTCTTTTTTTAACGCCAGTTCCTATAACGACACACACCAGTAACACAATTAACGTCCAAATACTTATAATAAGAAATTACTTGAGATGGGTGTAGAGGGGGAAAGGAGGGTGGATCTTTCTCTTCAGCTTTAACATTTTTTTTCAGGGCTGTTGGGGAGGATCAGATTCTACTGTCGAGATTTCATTCTTTCAATGCGAACGCTTATATGCTTTCATGATAAATAAAATTATATAAAATAAAACAGAACAGGCGTACGCTAAATATAAAGTAAATGATAAAAAATATTTAGTCAAGGGAAGAACACTAATATAAATACTTTAGATTATTAGATTATTTGACATGATTAAAAAAGGGCGTAAATCTATCTATCTATCGAGTCAGATCATATTATCATAATTATCATCATCATCATATATACATATATATATATATATATATATATATATATATATATATAACGTATAGAGAGAGAGAGAGAGAGAGAGAGATCGTTTTTACTCAGCCCTCCCGAAAAAAAAGTCGTATTACGTGTAATGTAAGTAGTAATAAATTAATTCTGCAATACGTTTCAGCTAGAATGCATTAAGAAATAATTATGGTTAGGTGTACTAGGTGATACTAATAATGTTTTGCTTTGTCCTATAGGGAATTATTAACTAGTGTGACGCAGATGAGAGTCTATAAATTGTTATAAGCGGACAGTCAACTGTTTCCAGGCAAGTTTAAACGCTGGATAATTTAAAACAAATTATGGAGACAGTAGTGTGCTCTTACTTTTTTAATTGCACGAATCAGTAAAATTTTTATTTTATCACCCTGCACAATAATGCCCGTGACGTTTTGTGCACACAATCAAATCACTGCACTGCAAAATACTGCATGTTGATCCTTTAAAAAAAATGAAAAATCGACCAAGATTTGTTTTTGTTTTCTATTTTTTATGACTAATAGAATACTATAACCGGACCACGTGGGAGTCTGGTGTAGCGTCCATGATGCAAAACAGTAAGTAGAGTTTTATTTTCTCTTTATCTATCTTTGTGTCGCTTTAAAAATCATTTTAGTATGCTTTGATGTGGAAGTGATGTGTACATGTAACGATTTGATCAAAAACGTCACGGAAGTTTTCCGGTCGTGTATTAAATGCTAAAAATCATGGCCAGAAATTCTGAAAATCTAATTTACTGCAGCCTTATGCAGATTACATATTTTTTTCACTAAATTTATTACTTTAGATTATGGTTTAACTCCGTCGTATATAATAAGTTGGAAATTATAAGATGCATGTAAACCTACTTAAAACAAAGTCCAGAAAGAAACTTCGAGACCCTATATGTCTGTATTCTGCTAAGAATTATCTCCATTAATGTTCCCACATTAATGTGCCAATCCCCTAATATTATTCAAGAAAAATAACTATGCTGAAAAATATGCATTATGAGAAGGCATGAATGCACTTAACCCGCTCCATTTGGCTGAAATTTCCCTGTAAGGGGAAAAACCCCTAGCAAACCGCATTAACTTGATTGTTCAAAACACATGTGATATTGTGCAGATATTATTATGAATATAAGTATTTTTTATAAAGAGTCATTATAATAAACCGGACATATTATTTTTTCTCTTAATGCTGGACCAGAGGTGTCTGACATCTGTAAAGAAGGTGTGTTGAATGACGTCCTGTCATGTTTTTTTTTCTTGTGTATCTTATAAACGACCTGCTAAATTCCCACAGTGAATTAGAACGAATAAGAAAATTTTGAATAAAGGAAGGTTTTCATAAAAAAAATATATATATAAACCATTAATTAATTGAATATAATTATAAAGTTCAGTTAGGTAAACAATGTACTACTACTACCACTACAACTTTTTATTATTATTATTATTATTATTATTATTATTATTATGTGTACATATAAGCAGACGGTGTACTGAGGTTCTCTAAGCTTTTTAATGCTAAATAATTCCTGGGTGTAAAACAGAAAATTGACACCATATGTCTTGCTATTAATTTGATTAGTGTTAGAATGGGCTACATGGCACATAATTATTGCCCCTCGGGACTCATAATGATGACGATTTAACCTTTCAAGAGAAAACTTTGATTTTATATTCCGATCTGTGTTCTGGCTCTGTCAGCTGGGGTTTGAAATTTTGGGGGGCCATAAGGGACTTAATCCCAAAGCCAATAAATCTTCAATATGCTCATGCGCGTTGACCTCTCTGCAAAAGTCTGTTGATTGATTTACTCTAATCCTGTGAATTAAGCCTTTAAAACGACACGGTGATGGACTTTCCTTCTCATCTTTCTCGTGCACGTTTAGAATAGTATCAGGGAGCTGAATCATTCCACACAGACTTAGTATGTTTAAACTGTATGGCTGTTTTATTTTTGCATTGTGTATTTATTATATTATTTTTTATTAATGCTGGTGTTACACTTTCTGCATATTTACTGTCTGTGTAGTCGTGCAGTCACGTTCCAATTGTGGAGATTGTATCTATGCAAGACTTGCTGTTTGACAAAAATGCCACTTTTAATATACTTAAAAGCAACGCGCATCCACATGAATGTTCGCGCGCATAGTTCCCCCTGGCTACCTTAAAATGAAGCTTCCCTTGAAGGCTAAATGAACAGAGTCCAATTTAGTCAGGGTGATATCCAAAATGCAGACAGAAAGGGTCGTCGTCTGCATTTCCCCTCCTCTTTTTTTAACCATGCTACTTTTTTTGTCGTGACGATGCAACGTTCAAACGCAAAGCTTTGTCATAAAGTGACATCCCCTGCCACAAGTGCTCCAAGCTTGATCTTTTCCAATTAGCCTTCCCATGCATGATCCGGAGCGACTTATTCCGCCCATTTCCAGATATTAAGCTCAAACTTGACGTGCAGCTTAGCTTAGCTTTATTTTAAAGACAAAATGTCAGGCTGGCTCATCATATTTGTTTCTCCCCCCCTCATCTAAATTTGGAGCTTATTTATTGCTAAGGAGCTCTTGCACTTGGACTCAATGTAACTGGAGACTCTGCAGGGACAGGCAAGAGAGCAGAGGTAAAGGAAAACTAGTATACAGGAAGGTCTGGGCTTTTCTTTTTACCTTTGGCTACAGGTTTGATTCATTTGCATAACTTTTTTTTGCATTTATGGATATAATTGCTATTACTAGCTTGAAGTGACTTGTTTGAAGCGGGCTGTAAAGATGTGCGATTTAAATTGTTCTACCTGTATAATATCCATGGCTTTAATCCTGTGCAGTGTTTAAGGATTATTACTGTCTAATTCGCGAAAGCATAAATAGCATTAGGCCGTCTGATCCGTTTTAAAGCGTTTGCAAAGATGCGCAAATCTCCGGAGCATGTGTTGTGCAGGTGTTACAATAACACGATTGCTTTGAAGAACATGACACGAAGAGCACATCTGGAGGAACACCAATCGCGAATAGGCTATATGGCAGATTAACTGGCAATGTTTATAAGTTAATAATGTTGACTTTTTTGGCACTAAATCTTGGAAAATACATTTTACACAAAAAATCTTGTAAACAATTATAAACATTAATAAGACATTTTCTTATTGTGTTTATTTTATAATGCTTTTAACATGTACATTTAGGACGCAATCTGCAATTCGTTTCAATTATTATTATTATTATTATCTTGCTTTTTTTGGGCTTGGGTAAAACGGACTTTCATGCTATGCTGTTTCTTCCTTCGTCCAGGTCACAGCGGGGTGAACCAGCTCGGCGGCGTGTTCGTTAACGGCAGACCGCTGCCCGATTCCACCAGGCAGAAAATCGTGGAGCTCGCGCACAGCGGCGCCCGCCCCTGCGACATATCACGGATTCTGCAGGTGAGCTGACGACATGTAATGCATGCACGCATCATCGTATTTTGCACTCCTTTTTTATTATGTGCACAAAATAACTAATGCAGTTTATATATATATATATATATATATATATATATATATATATTCTTTTTTTTTATGACATATTTTTTGTTCTTACGTGTTTGTTTTACAAAAACAATGCGAATTGATTTTCCTGTACAGTTTTTAATAATTAGTCTAAACTAATATATATATATATTTTAGACTAATATATATTATATATATATTATATATTATAATATATATATATATATATA
>JAQMYJ010000002.1:27291811-27305417 GCA_030014305.1 Clarias laeviceps | reverse complement strand
ATATATGCAAAGATTTTTTGTATATATAGATAGATATACATGTATACAGTATATGCAAAGATTGTTTTGTATATATAGATAGATATACATGTATATATGCAAAGATTTTTTGTATATGCAAAGATTTTTTTGTATGCTACGTTGGATAATATAGCCAAATTGTTTTATATTTAACCTGTGTTTAGCTTTATGTATCTGTGAACAGTGGTTTATTGCAAACAAAACAACTCTGATTTTCAGGCAAATTCGAATTAATTGCCCCTAACATCACGTCCATTAATCGATTATGACAAATAAAAAAAAGGACTGCATAAAGAGTTTCTTGTACCACTGAAGGTATATTTCTTGTGTTATAGACCCATGCCGATGCAAAAGTCCAAGTGCTGGACAATGAAAACGTAAGCTTATTAATGTTCGGACTCATGCACGCAACATTTCACGCCTTGTTTAAATAATGTGTGTGATTTGTGTCTCTCGTTTTGTGTCCAGGTGTCCAACGGATGTGTGAGCAAGATCTTGGGCAGGTACTACGAGACAGGCTCGATTAGACCACGCGCGATTGGAGGAAGTAAACCGCGAGTGGCCACACCTGAGGTGGTCGGCAAAATCGCCCAGTTTAAGAGGGAGTGCCCGTCCATTTTCGCCTGGGAAATCCGGGACAGACTGCTCTCCGAAGGCATCTGCACGAACGACAACATACCGAGCGTGAGTGCAACAAAAAACAAGTTTGCACCCAAATTTGATGAACCGTATGAAATGCATACCTGTCCATATTGTCAGGGGTTTGACCTTGAACCTGAACAAGCAGTTAGTTAATAATATGTAAATTACCCTGCCGGAATGCAGCACGACCCAAGGCGTGGCAAGGTTTGCTATTTTAGAGCTGTTTCGCATAAATGACATTCAAATGAGTCATAAAGAAAAGATATTGAGGAAACCAGAGCTGATACTGACCAACAATCTGTGAACGAATTTTTGCGTCAAATAGGAGGTCAAGGTCATGCAACACAAACAAGCCCTTCTGCCCTTTAGATGGCGATTAACATTTAGCATTTACCTTTTGGTTTGATGAAGCTTTATTGGGAAAAATGCTCTGATTCTTCGAAATATATTTTTCTCTAACAACTCTTGTAAACATTTATAGATAATAATGCGTTACATTTTCTTAATTTTCGTATTATACTGTAATGTACATTTATTATAAGAATATATAATTTATTATAATACTATTAATTATAAATAAAATAAAAAAAAAACAATGATCGCACGAAATGGTCGCACAAAGCGGCAAAGAGCACAGATACCAGTCTGACTCATGCCTGTATAAAGTGCACTACATGCAGTAATGAAATAATGCCACGCTCTGCGTCGTACATTGTATGTCCAATTTGAGATTCGGCCTAAAACCAATCGCCTGTGTGTAATATCAAGGCCAGAAATGCCAAAAAAGATATCTAGAGAACGCGCACATTTAATTAAAATGCGCCACATCTTTGGGGTTTTCGTCTTTTCAGGTGTCGTCTATAAACCGAGTGCTGCGCAACCTGGCTAGCGAGAAGCAACAGATGGGAGCAGATGGCATGTATGAGAAGCTGAGGATGCTGAACGGACAGACGGGAGCGTGGGGGACCCGGCCGGGCTGGTACCCCGGATCATCAGTGCCAGGACAACAGAACCAAGGTAGTGCAATCTTGTCTTTAATCAACTATAAGGGACTGAGCTGTTAAGCAAGACCTTAAAACTGTATGAGTAGATTTAGGCTCTGTGGGCTGTTTTTGAACTGTACCGTTCTTTGTCACTTGGGTGGAACCGTCAGAAGTACATTTTTGGTACCTTTAATATGCTTGAGCTTTAAATGTGGGTAGAGATGTAATAAAATTTTATAAAAAAAAAAGAAAAAAAATATGGTCCAATATTGTCTTAATTTGAATGCACGCTATGTCCACATTTGAAGATCAAAGATAGGCCTACATAATAAAGGTACAAAAAATGTTCAGTTAACAGCAACTATAATAACATTATTATTATTAATATTATTATTATTAAGGCCATTAAACCTCAACAAAAAAAGATTAAATATTATATACTATTATACTATAATATTATATACATATATTATATATATGTATACTACAGCACTATCCTCTTATTACAAACATTTACACATCAAAACCTCTGACAGAAAGACAAGACATCAATTTCCAACTAATATTCCAGTTAGTCAGATTATGCATTTATGTTCTGAACTGTATCAAATTTAGACAAACAAAGACTTATGATTTTTTTGTCACTTTGTCCTTCACAACCTGTCTGTATGGAGCAAGTGAGAGTAAAAAAAAACACCACACGTGGGATACTCTGTACAAAAGGGGGATGTTTTCCGTCACGCGCATGAATGTGTTATGGGAACAGCGCTGTCTCTGTGTGTAATGGCTCATTAGAGGACGTTTTGTATCTCATTAAAGGCGACATGAATGAGCGTCTAGCCGGAGAGAGGCAGCTGTAGAAAATGTTCCTGCAGGCCTGGACACCAAAGTGGCACCTCTTACCAATTAGACATGTCACTTTTAAGAGCATGGCACAGTGCAGGACGGACACTATAAACACAGACAGCTTCTGCTTTTCACAGGTCATCTAGAGTTATGAAATCCATGATCAATTTATTGTAGTGGCAACAGCATGAGCTGTAAAGCCTTTTGATAGACACTTTACATAAGGATTTACAACTTTATGATTTATAAAATTATTGCCTACATACTGTATTTTTAGTATATTTCCTAATCTTATGCCTTAACTTTATTGGTTTTTTTATCCAACAAGTATGAATAGCCAATATATTTTATTTTTAACAAGTCAATGATTTACAGGTGTGTGTGTGTGTGTGTGTGTGTGTGTGTGTGTGTGTATTCTTTATTCCCTACTACTGAAAGCTGGAAGGATCACAGGGAACAAATTAACATGGCCTCTATCAGATAACTGTCAAAATCAATGTATTCATCCTAAATACCATCCTAAGGAGACAAGCTCACTATTATAGTGGACTTACTGCTGTCTTACTTAGTAACTGAGCATGCGTTTTCGGGGTGCCATTTTGGAATTCCTGTAGTAAAACTTTACTGGATTCTTTCAACTTTTAATTAAATCAAAAAACATTTAAAATATTTTGTGAAACTTCATATTGAAAAATCTGATCATTTTAGACAAATATGTCTAAATGGCTATGTTTTAAATACTTTAAAAAAATTGTTTTGGTAATTTCATATGCAAATGCATATTAGCATTAAAATTTGTTTATTTAATAACCCTCTTCTACTTATGATATCAAAGCACAGTTTAGATTTGACATATAACTTCATCACAGTTTTATGAGATCACTATTGCTAGTTTGTTCAATAATTTGTGCACACATGACAAACAGCCACCACATAAAACCACCAAAAAAACATGTTAAAAAAAACAACACGTCTTTAAGTTTTACATTGCAACAACTAGCTTTTAGTTTTTCCCTGCTTTAAACTTGAAGAATTCATGAATGATTCTAAGTTAATTTTCAAGATGTTACCTGAATTAGGTATCTGGATTAAGTCCTGCATGAATAAATGTTTGTTACTTGCTCAAATTGTGCAACAAAAGAATATATATTTTTTACTCATCACAGTCTCTAAGCATGAGCAAAAACGTGTTACAACAATTTTTATTTGTCCATTTACATTTTTATAAAAGCCTGAATATATAAAGATACAACTTTGGAAATAATCATTTATGGTGAGCAGTGGCATAGAAATAAATAGCAAGGCTACTGATATAGAGTAAATATAGGCTAAATATAAAATTATCTATTTGTATTTGGTCAGTATGATGTTACCACAGGAAAGAAAAGAAAATAATTGTAAATTATCTGTATGTATTTTTTTTAGATTGAATATTTGTTTTTAATTTCATTTTGAGTTTTATATTTAGTTTAGCAAGGTGGTGTAGTGGTTAGCACTGTCGCCTTGCACCTCCAGGGTCTGGGTTCGATTCCCGTCTCTGTGTGCATGGAGTTTTCATGTTATCCCTGTGCTTGGTGGGTTTCTTCTGGGTACTCTGGTTTCCTCCCACAGTCCAAAGATGTGCAGGTTAGGCTAATTATAAATACAAATATTCCCATATTGCCTGTAGTGTGTGTGTGTGTGTGTGTGTGTGTGCCCTGCGATTGATTGGCACCCTGTCCAGGGTGTGCCCTGCCTCGTGCCCTAAGCCTCCTGGAATAGGCTCCAGGTCCCTGTGACCCTAAATACAGGATAAAGTGGTATAGAAGATGAGTGAGTTATGAGTGTATGCTGTGAATAGGCTATGAATTCCTAATCCACTTCATACATGCAACATTAGGACTTGGAAAAAGTTCAAGTGGTTGATCATTTCTATTTTTCTAGTATAAAGAATTTCTTTTGTATACATGCCAAGTATATCAGGCAGGCCATAATGCTGGTTTACTTCAGTGCAGCTAACGTGTCCAATTCAGCCCTGACCTTTTAGCAAACCGAAGCCATCACTGCACAACGTAACGCTTTTAATTGAGCGCAGCAAGGTTACATTAGTTTCCAAACAGCGCAGCAGGTTAAAGCATATCGACTCACAGTCGGCTCCCCTGTCCCCCCTTTTTTCCTTTTTGCTAACACACTCTGCGTCATTGAGCCGCTTCCTTCATGGTGGGCCCCCAGTGCTTTTTCTCCCACTGCCTATAGAAGGCATAAATCCTATGCGAGGCTGAACGGGGCGGCCTCAGGGACAGTGATTAATGATGCTCGTGCATAAAGGTTAACACACCGAGCTGAAAAGGGTCTGTTGACTGAAATCCTTCTGCTTACAATGAAAGAGGGGGGGTGGTTCGAGAGAATCCTTTTGTTGCCTTCCTTCAATTGTTGCCTCCTTCAAAATTCCAAGCACGAAGAAAGTTTGCAATCCACAGAGCGCATTTAACACTCTCTAAACTCTCTTTGGGGCATTGTGTTGCTCTGAAAGCATGCCCTTCCATTCAAGCATTGGTGGTTATACCTCAATGGACTTTCAAAATGTCCATATGGTATATTGCCATAATTGGAGAAACTTGCTGAATGAGATGGGAGAAAGTTTTAAAAGTTTTACAACTTTTCATTGCGCTAAGAGGACAATGTTGTGTAAATTAAACATCCCTTTTCACTTCTTCTGGAGTTTCAGATTGGGTTCTGACAGCACTAAAGGATCTGTGTGCTTAGAATGTTTTAAAGTGTGAGAGGAGTGGTGAATAGATCTACACTGCATACTGTATGATGTGCCAAGCGTTGCATTAGAACCTAAGGAACAGCAAATGGAATACATTCTAACGGATCTGCATTTAAGATAATTGAGTTGATAGACTGAACTCGTTTTGTTTTTCTTTTGGTAGAAGGCTGCCAGCAGTCAGACGGAGGTGGTGAGAACACAAACTCGATCAGCTCGAACGGGGAAGATTCGGACGAGGCCCAGATGCGACTCCAGTTAAAGAGAAAACTGCAAAGGAACCGTACATCTTTCACCCAAGAGCAGATAGAGGCGCTTGAGAAAGGTACTTGAATCACACTTAGGGTATATTTCAATGCCACATTTGTTTCTACTCGCAATTTAAAATTATTAGTATAAATTGATAACAAGGCATGTGATATATGTTCTGTTTCAGAGTTTGAAAGAACGCATTATCCAGACGTCTTTGCCCGTGAGAGGCTTGCGGCGAAAATAGACTTACCAGAAGCCAGAATACAGGTAAGCCATAGATAGCCATCATCATTAAAGACTAACACCTAATGAGACAACAGGACATAATGATTGATAATTTCCTGATCATTTTCTAGGTATGGTTTTCAAACAGAAGAGCAAAATGGAGGAGGGAGGAAAAGCTGAGGAATCAGCGACGACAAGCCAACAACTCTACCAGTCACATACCTATCAGTAGCAGCTTTAGCACGAGCGTCTATCAGCCAATCCCTCAGCCGACAACACCAGGTAAACATCTGAGTTTCATCATATTGACGCTACTGTGTGAATTCACTTTATGGACATCATAATATGTTACTTAAAACACTCTTTCTCCATATTTTCAAATAGTGTCCTTTACGTCAGGCTCCATGTTGGGACGAACAGACACAGCGCTCACCAACACGTACAGCGCCCTCCCACCAATGCCAAGCTTCACAATGGCCAACAACCTGCCTATGCAAGTAGGTCTCAGTCTGCTCAGTGTACCCTTACAGCACCGCATCGTGTTCTGTCCTCAGACGCTGCGCATGTAAAGCCAGAGCTTAATAGTCTGAGTGCAGTAATCTGCCTTAATTGCAGTCTTATGTAAAGTCCATTTCATTCTCAGGTGTGGTTGATAAATTGATGCATGTGTTTCTGATCTCTTTTTACATCTCTCTCTCTCTCTCTCTCTCTCACCTCCAGGCAAGTCAGACCTCATCCTATTCCTGCATGCTGCCCACCAGTCCTTCGGTGAATGGGCGGAGCTATGACGCATACACGCCCCCTCACATGCAGGCACACATGAACAGCCAATCGATGGCTGCCTCGGGCACAACTTCGACAGGTATGTGTTTATTCATACGGAACAAAAATGAAAAAAGGATCAAAATTCAACATGGAGGATGTTGGCATCAATAATGCATTGTGGGTAGGGACTGCAGAAAACTGCTAAAAATAGAGTCATTATGGTATGGTTGGGGGAAAAGGCTATGTCTCCTACCAAGACCTGATTTTGGTGTTTATTACTGATGAAATCAAACAAGATTAAAATACTGTAGGGATGATATAACAAAAAATTACAAATGGTGTTATTTATGGCTATGCAATGTTACCAGTTTACTTAAATATATCACGTTATATAACATATCCCATGTGTCTTAACAGTTCATGATTATGTCCTTGGATGTTTCACATAATTCAAGTCTAATAACATCATAAAACAAGGATATCTACAAGGAGATTTTTATTTAACATTAGTAGTCTCCAGTGTTAGTTTGTAACAGTCAGTAAGTTGCATCACTGATTTTTTACTATGGCCGCATGTATTTTATTTATAATTCCATAAGAGTTGCAATGTAGTTTTGGATGCATGCAGGTATTTTTCATATGATCTACTGACAAAATTAATTGAACTCTTAGTTATTCATCACATGGGCATGAACACACTTGAATACCGGTTCTCACCTTCTCCTTTATTTTGTTTGGTGCTGCAGGTTTAATCTCGCCTGGAGTGTCTGTACCGGTACAAGTGCCAGGCAGTGAACCTGACATGTCCCAATATTGGCCCAGGCTACAGTGAAGGGAGCTGAGGAGTGCAGAGAAACAGACGCAACCTCCTGGCCTCTCTCAGCTGCAAGGCGAAGCGGTTCAGCAGTATTTCAAAAGACAACAGAGAAGTGGCTCTAAAAAGGACCTGTGTTCTTTCGTATGGGGATAGTGCCACTTCTCTAGCGTTCTCTGGACAGAAAGACTTGATGAAGCACCAAAAGAGAATGGACTCTGTGTAAAGTGCCCTGTGTTATATCGTTTAAAAAAATGGAACAACAACAAAAAAAATCTCTTTTCAGTTTCCAGTCATTTTGATGTATTTGTAAATGGCCAACTGTATGTTATGACATTAAAAGAAATGAAGAGCTGTGGATGGACGGTCGAACCAAGTCGTTTCGGCTCGCGGAAGGAGCGACATTCACGCCAGCATTTCTACCGTGCTTCTTTTGTTCCATTATCAGTTTATATCAAGGACTTTTGAACGTCTTTGTAATGATTGTGGACCTGTAGTAACAACAGTTCTGTTCCAAGGCAACCATGACTACACACCGTTTACAAGAAGCCAATTCATTCGTTTCCAAAGCTTGCTGGCAGAAAAAAAAGTATATGTGGATCGCTTTGAATGCTGAATCAGAAATGAAAAAGAAAAAACAACAAACAAACAAACAAACAAACAAAAAAACCTTTTGGTAACTTTTGGTTAAAACAGTAGATTGTGTCTTGGATATAATTCAGTTTCGTTTCATGTCGAAATGTAAGTATTTGTCTTCCCTAGAGGTCTCTCAGAACAATTTCTATAATAAAATAAATTTCATTTATAATTATCTGAATATTCTGAGCATATAAATTACCTCATTATTTCCCATTCAATGGCACATTTCACCTTTCTGCAATATCACTAGATTCATACAATAACTGTGTTGACATAACAACTGATTACTGATTTACAGCAAAACACAGAAACTTACTACTGATTTTAAGACATGCCTACTTTTTAAATATAGTACACCAGGTATTAAATTTGTTATGACCAAACTCAAACTCTGGGTTATTTAAAAAACGTGTTAAGGGTTCAAGCTTTTTAGAAATTACCCATAAACACAAAACCCAGGCCTATTAACTAAAATCCATTTAAAAAAGCTTCTTATGGGTTGTTACAGCATTTCACTATGGTAATAAAACTGCAAAATTTGAAACAATATTAAGGAAATCTTGATTTTGCACCTGGATTCACTGTCTAGTTTATTGATTTCAAGGAAATTGTAATGAATATTGCAACTAAATTCCTATGAAAATATAGTAATTAATTAATTAATTAATGATTAATGATGTATTTGTATGACAGTAAATTAATAAGCTATATTACCATCACAAGGCTACCACAAAGCATGATGCCTGCTTTCAAATAAATAAATTGCATTTATTAAAAAAAAAAAACAATTGAAAAAAGACAAATTACAACAATTAAACAATAATAAAATTTTTTTTATATATATATATTGTGCAACAGGACAGAAAAATATATTGTTTGTTTCTCAACTGAAAAAATACATAAGTTCATTCACAACGAGTAATAAAAAAATGAATAAAAAAATAAAAAGCAAGCAAGAAAAAAAAAATCTGTAAATTAAATATTTCTCAATTTAATTCTAACCTTGAACAAAATATACTGCCACAATAAAGCTTTGCAGAATTTGCATTTGTCTACAGAATGTAGACTTGAATCCCCAATGAGCAAACCAGAAACGACAATGTCAAGGACAAACTCTGTTATGAGGAAGAAACCTCTAGAGGAACTAGATTTAAAAGGGAACCCATTCTCTTCAGAGTGACATCGGATCTATAACAATATACAGCATAACCACTGTTAAAATGTAAAATAAAAATGTCCATTTTATTCGATTATGCAATTGGTGATTTGTTTTTTCTATATCTAGTTATCTCAAGCTGCTTCTGCTTCTACAGCGGTTAAGCAAAATAATGAAACCTTTAAGGAGGTCATACAAATGTTTGACCACATTATGATGGATCATACCACTGTATGTATTAATGTATTATGTAAAACAAACACTAAGCTCTTGTGACTTGTTCTGTTTGCACTCCTCCCTTCATAAGACACAAGTTAATGTCTATTTATAACCCTAACAAGAAAAAAGCTCTTTATATTAGTTTGTTATGGGGCATTTAAACATCCCTTACATAAAATATTACTGCGTTCAACCTACTTAATGCAAATCTTTCAGATAATGAATCCAAATGGCACCACAGAACTATAACATCAGTCTAAATTTCATCAATCTAAATCTATCTGTTCTCGACTAAAGAAGTAAGTTATGTAAAGGTCATATCTTGATCAAATCCAGACTTCAGACTTCATCCTTTCAAAGGATGATCTAAAATAGCACAAATCGTCCATGCGTATTGTAGTTTTTTTAAATGGCAAATATCCAGTATGCAGTGTTGGTATAGGACGCTCCATATAGTGTACACAAAAATATTAATGATGACGGAAGTCAAATGCTACAAGCAATAATGTTTTATATTAACACTCTAACTCAAGATGTAAAGAACAAAATGGAAGTCAATGGATACACTCTGGGGAAAATGTTTATTAATTTTTGTGGTTTTTAAATAATTAAGGGTTCTTAATTTTTTTATATGGAAAAGCTGAGGTATAAAGCTCTTCATTAAACCTTTGAGAGCTCCTCAAAAAGGCTACCTGATTTTAGATGGGCCACAAAAATGTACTGTTTTTATTAATAAAACAAACAAACAAACAAACAAGCAAACAAAAAAACACTGACTTTTGAAGTAATGGATCGCTATCATTCATTGGTCAGAAGTGAGAGAACTGCTGATACCTTCAATTCAATTCAATAGACATTATAATAAAGTCATAAATCAGTTTTTACAAACGTTGAGATGTACATTTATATTTCTAATGAGCAATCGAGAGGAAACAGTGCTGTGCAAATCTCTGTAACATGACAAGAGGAAGAAACCAGCAGAAAAAACAATTACAATACAATTGTATATCACAGTATACAATGTGTTGAAGTCTTCATGATTATAGCAGTACTTACAGTACAGTACGGCTTTTTAAAATTTACTAAGACCATGTTTTAATGATAGTGTTAAATCTATTATTATTATTATTATTATTATTATTAGTTAATTATTGCACAAACATAAAAAAATTACAAATGCACCTACACTAACAGTCAAAAGTTTAAACACATCTTCTAATCCCATGGTCTTTCCTGAGTTTTATTTCTTTCTACACTGTAAAACAATGCTGAAGGCATCCAAAGTATAATCTGCTTTGAACAGTTGATATTGAGATGTATCTGCTACTTATGCTCTGTAAATCCTTCATAACGGCTCTGATCTGATGTGCTGTTTGTTAATTGGTGATTTCTGAGGCTGGTTACTGGTGGCTTGAATTCAATTTCTCCTCTGCGGCAGATGTAAGTTTTGGTCTTGCTTTCTTGGGAAGATCTTCATTAGAGCCAGTTTCATCACGGTTCTTGATGGTTTTTGCAAATGCACTCAACAATACTGTTCTTGCAAGTACAGCTGATCTTCATGTCTTAAAATAACAACTGCCTGCTGTTGTTGTTGCTGTTACTTATTATATTGCGTTATTTCATAGTTTTGAAATGGCCAATATTGTTCTATAATGTAGAAAATAAATCTCAAAACAAAAAAAACATAGAATTAGAAGGCGTGTCCAGAATTTGACTGGTACTGTACATACAAGTCTTAGACTTTACAACGGATAATCTCTGAGACAACATACCACAATGCAACAGGAACTCGAAAATGGGGCACATGCTCACTTCATAGCAGCTGGGTTTTAGAAATATAGATGATATGGAAAGCCCAAACGTGTGTCTTCTGCGTAGATAGGTGTTCGGGCTTTGAGCTGATCTGGATGTATGAGGTGAGAGTCAAAGGTGAGAATAAGAAGTTGAGCATCTGCAGGATGGAAAGTGAAACAAGTCTGAGTGAAGAGAAGAACTATGATTTGGGGGCTCCAACAGGCTCTATAAGATGGACACTTATGATTGGTCATTAAAAATCTGCGTACTCTGGTTTCCTCCCACAGTCCAAAGACATGCAGATTATTCTAATTTGCTAATCGGCATTTGCAAATTACCCGTAGTGTGCTTGTGTGTGCTGTCCAGGGTGTACCTAGCCTTGAAGCCTTGTACGCTGAGTCCGCTGGGATAGGCTCCAGGCTTCCTGTGACCCTGAAAAGGATAAGCGGTATAGAGAATGAAAGAACGAACGTTATGCTGAAGATTGGTAATAGTGCATAAGTATTAAAAGGTACTGACATGCTTTCCCTTGTGTTTTGCATGAAAGTTCGCAGTCAGTCTAATCTATAAAAGGGTTACGAAGCAGCGGAGCAGAGCGGCACTTCCAGGCCACATCGGGCCGAGCTTTTACTGGATTCTGCCACAGCCGGTTTGCTCAAACAGATCACTGTATCTGACAAGTCTGCAGGGCCAAAGCATTGTCTCTGCAACAAGAGACAGGGAGACTAGAAAAATTGAGAGAGAGAGAGAGAGAGAGAGAGAGTGCGAGAGAGGAAGAGCCATACAGAGAGGGAGCGATTGTCCTTTCCTTTTCTCTAGAGTAGAGGAGCATTTAAATATGACAGGACACAATTATGTTGCGCAGTGTTGTTGGCTGCAGATGCTCGCTGCTATAATTCCACACTTTCGGAGAGGCGTCAGCGCGCCAGACCCCTACAATGGAGTTAATGCAGCTGTGGCTGAAATGACACACACAAAGGAAACGAGGGAGAAAGAGTGAACCCGACGAGTGCTATATTCCAAAAAACGAGATGCCGAGCAGCACTTCGTGCATCCCTGAACAGGATTCTGCGTCTCTTTCCGTTTCATTATACAAATTAATCCTCCTGGCAGGGGAGCAGGAGAGAGACAGTGAAGAGGGGTGAGAGGCATTGTAAGAGGATAAGAGTGTGAGAGAGGGAGTGTGTAAAAGATGAAAAGATAACAATTTTAACATAGAAACAGACTTAACTATTATTATTGTTTTTTATGTATTATTATTAGTATTATTATGTATGTACCACATTGCTGTTGAATTATCAAGATGGTCAGAAGTTGTTGAGTCATTTTCTAAAAATAGTTCCAGCTGCAAGGTCAAGGACAGGCTTATATTATTGTACTCGTTCTGATGTACAGTGGTGGCCAAAAGTATTAAGACAACATCCAGTATGCCATGTATTATAGTTCAGGTGATGTCACTAATTAGTTTGAGCCTATCTGACTGAAGAATTGTGCTAAATCGGATCAGCGGGTTTAGTTAATGGATGAAACAAATTTGTGGCACGACTTTTATTTTCTGAAGCTGGGGGATCCACCTCTGCAGGAAAATGTCCAAATACTAGGGAATTTTTAAATGAATTGTGAACTTCTGTGGCAGTCATGCATTGATAAAAACAGCAGGTTTTGAAGAATAAATGTCTTTATACTAAATATTAAGTGTTGTATAGCAATTTCACTGCATAAAATAACAAATTATTCTCATCTTGATTGTTGTTATTGTAACAATTAATAAAACACTGAATTTTGCGTTTGTCTGAAAAGATTTGTCACCACTGTACTGTATATCCATCCATCATACATCTAGGAATCTAATTCAAATAGGGAACGTGGAGGGGCCAATGGTGACCATTGTATTTATTCCTATTTTTACAACCGTAGTAGGACCTCCGGTCAACATTTGGGGCAATTTGGGAACATGAATCTGCCTAATCTGCATCTCTTTGGACTGTGAGAGGAAACCAGAGTACTCCTAGGAAACCCACCAAGAACATGCAAACTTCATGCACACAGACCCCGAGGCAAGAATTCAAACCCAGACCCTGGAGATTCAAGACAACACTGCTAACTAACTACACCACCATGCCACCGTTGTATATGTCCATATTAAACCTTTAAGGTTTATCCTTTAACTTTGTATGATGTCCATATAAATGGGCTCAAAAATAGTTTTTTGAGGAAAAGCTTACTTAAACATTCATTGAAGTTGTCTCCAGTGTCAGGGCTTGAGAAATTGACAGAGAATTTTGTGTTTTGTAGTTTCTTGTTACCAGGACCTGCTTTATTTTCCTATGCATTCAGTAGGAAGGAGAAATGAGAGCCTGGTGAGGGGGAAAAAAGCTACTTAACTGCTAGAACATAAGTGATTTTAACGTTTTTCTATCATTTGGTTATACAGGGTGGGCCATTTATATGGATACACCTTAATAAAATGGGAATGGTTGGTGATATTAACTTCCTGTTTG
>JAQMYJ010000002.1:27264065-27281656 GCA_030014305.1 Clarias laeviceps | reverse complement strand
CCGTCCCAGGAGGGCGAGACCAAAACCTACCTCTGCCGCAGACCAGAAGTTCATTTAGAGTTATCAGCCTGAAAAAATGAGCAATTAACAGCACCTCAGATTAGAGGCGTTATGAAGTCTTTACAGAGCAGAAGTAGCAGAAACATTTTTTGGACGCCTTCAGCCTTTACAATGTAGCAAGAAATAAAAATCAGGAACGATCATGGAGTTAGAAAGTGACCCCAAACTTTTGAACGGTAGTGTACGCCTTTGCCAGTCAGAGGTTAATTGAAGTAACTTTGTAGAGGTATTTAAACAAGTGAAGTCCAGGATGCCCAGGTGGTGCTCCAAAAACAATGTGGGTTATAGACAATTTTAGTACCTTTGGGTGCAAAGCTGGCCTATTAGGACAGGATCCCACTGGGGAATTTCTTGCAATAAAAATTGTAGCTAGCAAGATAATAATCCTGATGATTCCAGCTAGCTGAATGCTTAAAACTAGCTGTCACAAAACAAACTTACGATAAATACAATGTATGTAATAAGCATTACAGTCATGTGGATTATATCTCTGATCTGTTAAATTCACCATAACACTATGTGATAGTAGAAAGTGGAGGCTTTTTTATTTGAAATGTACATGAATTTTAACACTACTGGTTGAAAGAGAAACTTGAGTAAAGCCACGCGAATGATGTATTTAATAGCTAGGCTGGAGAAGAAAGCTAGCTATAAGTACAAAGCACGGCGATGTTGAATTCTCGAACTGATTGATCAAAAGTTTCTTGAAAGGTCTTATTGTGATAACACACACAATCTGTGCACAAACCAAAATTGTAAAAATGTGTTTTTAAAATAATAATAATAATAATAATAATAATAATAATAATAATAATAATTTTAAAATTCACTCATCGTCTATACCACTTTATCCTGTATTCGCAGGTGGCCCAGGAGACTTAGAGCACAAGACGGGGTACATCCTGGATGGGGTGCCAATTCATTGCAGGGCACACACACACATTCACACACTCATTCACACACACTACAGACAATTTGGGAACGCCAATTAGCCTAATCTGCATGTCTTCGGAACCTGGACCCCGGAGGTGCAAGGCGAATCATAACGGCTAATATAGTGACATTTTTCTTAATTAGCACTATATTATCTGTAGGGTAGACAGTCATCTTCATCTTGTCTTTCACAATGTCAATTTGTGCTCCAATGTAAGACATACCGTATACAACATGACTGAAGCATATACCCTAATGGACAAAAGAAATGCTGCATATCTCTGTCAAGTTAAATTTTTATATACTGTAAAAGTCTGTGTGTCCAAATGCACCAGAAATTCAAATTTAGACAAGATTGAAGATTGAAAGCTCACCATTTGTTCATTTTTGGGGGATTTCCACCTGATTTTCTTCCTAATCTTAAGTCAATATTGCCAGTTCCAACCCATCTTTGGGCTCTCCCATATCAAGTGACGGCTACCAACCAGGGAGAGTGTAGGCTATCATGTGCATCCTGCAAGGCACGCAACTGCATCTTTTCCAACTGCTGCACTTGAACAATAGAGTTCTGCCCACTTCTGCTTGCATGGGCTCACAGGCATCCTGTGATTGGCTAGTGTTGCTGTGATTGATATGGGAGAGTAAGTATGCCAATCCTTCATCCCCCCAAAATACAGGCAAGTTTGTTCTCTAGGACTCCCAACCATAGGGTGGCTCAGATCTTGAAACTTGTAATTTCTGGATGATAGGAAACACTTTTCTGTTGCTGTATTCAGGAATTCAATCTCCTAGTCATTTTACACCTGAATAAAACCTTACAAAACTAAGATCATGACTGTTATTAACTTCAAGCTGCATGAAGAACAGAGACAGAAAAATGTTAGTCAGTGTAGGGGAAGTCGGGATAATTTTGGGGAGTAGAATCTGAAATTTACTGGCCTATCTATAGTAATTTACTTGTTGCCTACTTGTACATGATGTATACGTTTATTCCTCCCTGTCACACCGAGCCACCTTCCACTACGTCCACCAAAAAATGTGTGAACGCATCAAGAATTTGTACAACTTGAAAGGAACGCAGTGGAAACCAGTAAGGATGTGATATCGTCTCCCTTGACATGAAGCTGCCTTTCTTATTTTTGGACATGCAAGACACAGGAAGAACTTAATAAGGACATATTAAAGACAGTATTGGCTAGTTAACGGCACTTCTAAGGAACTTAATGCACCGTAATCATAGCGCAGACATTGGGATGTCACTGCGTTGTTGCTCCGTCAATGGATTTCTCACAATGATCACTTTGGGCTTGTGCTATGACCATGATAGGTCCATGCCATGTTGTAGAAGGTCACATTAAGTTAATATTATGTTCATCTGATGCTTACCATGGTTATGGCTGGCACACATGCAGCAGGTTATTAACACACCTAGGTTATGTTTGGAGAATTTAGTATAAATACTGAATTCAATTCCTTACACAATCATTTCAAAATGAAAAGTACTGCACATGTCGGAGCATCTACGTAGTAAGCACTTGATAATCACCTGCTGAGTGTGTGGTGTGACCTGATCACACACAATTCGATCTCCCTGGACCTGGTGATGCACTCATACTGTATATACACTGATCATGTGTGATAGACAGACAACATGATAGACAGGTTGAGAACCTGAAAGAGATGTGGCTAGAAAGTGGGTTGATAAAACTTGATAAATGCACATTTTGATCCCGTTCCCACTGCACTAGAACACTATGGGAACTTTATGGTGTTTGGCGGGCGAGACAGAGCCTTAGATTTTGGTGACTGAATAATGATTATCGTCATTAACTATAAAAACACGATTTTCAGATAAATTGAGATTTTTCTTAGAAAAGTGCTGCTGGAGAGGTAATCTTTTATAATTTTTAACATTTGATTTTATACAAATAATTAAAAAAGGTACTAAGATTTCTGCTTATGGCTCATTTTTATTTTTATATAATTTTTTCGTGTTTTTTTATAAGCAGGATATGGGAATTGTTTTAATGATGATAATTTTGGCCATGTGGATGAATATACCCAACAAACGTAATTAGATTATGGTTAAATTTCAGTATTGTTATAAGTATTTGTCTGCACACTTTATTATATTTATTGCTTGATTTTTGGTATTTTGAATACAACAACAGAGGAACCGTGTTTTGTAAAGTGTTTGAACATCTGTTTTTGTTTATTAATCTGTTTTAATGCAAGAAATATGTTTCTTGTGTTACAATGGTAATATTGGGGCTTTGCTTAGTATTTTCCATGAATGCCCGTTGAAAAAATATTGATAAAGTTGTTTAAATATAATCCAAAAGTTACTCAATCAATCATCTGTACCTGAGCTTTCACTCATTTCTTACTGATGTGCTTGTAAGGAAGAAATCGCTAGTCGCTGGGATGCAAGCGAATTTACTCTTCACACTTTTTCGACTCTAATTCACTGGGCATATCGAGCTACATTTTTAGTTTAGCAAACTGTTTCAATTGTTTAACATCCCTGATGACCATCCAATAGATCTTGTTAGCATAGCAGTACTGATGAGTTACCTAACCCGGGCTAGCAGTGCCATCGCACCCACGATCTGTCAGGCTCATGGAGTATTTCTTCTTAAATACTATATTAAAAAAAAGGGATCCAGATGTGCTGGTCATGACCTGATGGATGCTGGAACTGTGAGTCATCCTAACTTGATGCAAGAATGTTCCTTATTTATGCTTGGTTTTTTTTTTAAGTTTGACGTCAGCAGATTTAAAGATGGTAACCTTATTGTTCATATCGATGACTCATAAAAAAAATAAAATAAATAATAATGCTTTGCCCACATGCTGCACAGCAGTGGGAGAGGGATTACAGGGGTGTGATGAGTAAGCAGTAGCACATTCAGGCCGATAATTAACAAGCAGGCCAACTGAAGAACGCTCATATTTCAAGCTAAAGCACAAAGTGCTGCACGAAAGCGCAAAGGCTTTAGAGTAACCCGAGTAAACTTTCTTCTGTCTTCCTAGATATTACTGGAAACTCACGAACAGCAACTCTGAACAGCATCTGACCTCATTTCATACTGTAGGAACAATGATGTATTTGCATTTCATCAGAAGTTAATAGAAAGAAAATACCTTAAATATGTCCTTCTAAGAATAATAGTTTTGTTTGCTTCTTTTTTAGTTTGTGTTTAATTTGTTTGCTTGTTTTAAAATCTGTCCCTCCCCTTTCATGTAACTCTGTACGTAACTGTATCTTTAATCATGTCCGATTGTACCTTAAAATACAGTGAAACTTGGTCTGAAACGGTAAGAACGCCCAGATATTTTTTCCCCTTTCTCCTGGTCTGCTGGCTTTGATGACTGATGCTCTGGTGAGAGCGGCGTTAATTTCACAAGCTCTCCAAAAGGATCAAGTGTTATGCTAAGTAGCCCTTGACTGTTGCCTACAGCTGCTAGTGACACACTTGTATATGTGTGTCTGTGTGTATATGTGTGTGTGTGTGTGTGTGTGTGTGGTTTGGTTCAGACTGAGGCAAATAACATATGAGGTATGAGGAGGATGAGGAGAGGCTGACAGTTGAGGAAGCAGAAAGTTCTAATGTATAGTTGCAAAAATTGAAAAAATATATTAAATAATGAACAAATACACTGATGTCTCAAATCATATAAAGTAGGAACAAACACGATAAATGGTGTTAGCTGACATTTAACCACCATAAAGGATTATTTCTCTTTTTTCCAAACATTTTATTCCACAATTAAATTTTTTTTGAAAATCCTAGCAACTATTTTAATTGACTAAAGAAAAATGTATTACTTTTATTCATTTATCATCATATCTCAGGTTGCAAAACATGTTAGTCCCTGTTATCACTTACATTATAACAGCTACAAACAATCACTCCCTCATTAGGCGTTCTTTTTTTTCATTTTCTGGAAGTTAATAATAAAAAAAATAAAAATGCATTTCATATGCCATGAGAAAAAGATTTTCACGGTTAAATCTCAGACCTTTATGTAACACCGAAACTGGAGACGCCTTCCAAAAATGCTGAAAAAACACCAAACAAACAAAACACTTATATAAACTATACGCTTTCAACTTAGACTATACAATGTATGCTTATTTAATCTGATCATGATGTGACCTGTCTTTAGGACTCACTGAGCGCATTGATACTGTATATTCCATGTGATTTGCCTTGCAGCTGGAACTACTTCCAGAATCAAAACCTTCTGACCAATCAGATATGAGAGTTCTACACCACTGTTCAATAAGGTAAGTGAACAAAATCTTTTGCGAGTTGTCCAAAACAAGGCCTTTACTTCATGTCTGAGAAAATGGTCTGAGAAAATCGCGTTTCCTCCTCATCAACGTTACACAAGCCGATCGAAACACATTACTGTTATTAATTTCTCTGAGCTCCAGGTTGATATTTTCTGTCATCTTTTAGTCAGTGCTGAGTAAAAACTGCAGAAGAAACTCGTTAACTAGAGGCAGGTCTTAAACGAGAGTCATAAGCATGTCTTGTAGCTGTGAATAACAACAGTTTTTTTCCCCCTTTGCTGTGAAACTGTTTCAGAATCTAATAATTATCCTCTTCATCCTCTTAATTCCGACTCCGGTGCCGGGCTGAGAGCCGAGCCGGCGTTGTCAGGAGGATTACAGTCCTGCGATTCGCGCCACAGGAGGCACAGCAGCCTGCAATTACGCCGCGGCGGCGCCTTTGATTTAAAGGAAACTTTCAGAAACTGACTAAAATGTTGAATAATACGCCATTAGAGATTCCGTAGGCCGTTGCTGAAAAGAAACCCTCCCTTTTCAGAAATTTCCCCCTCCCTTGCCTACACACACACACACACACACACAGTCGTTTGCAACGATGCAATTGATGTTCAGCGATCAAGGGCCACAAAAAACAAGATCAGCACCCGAACCACCTGTGACCATTAGCGCTTATGTTAATGCTTTCTTTTTTTCTTTCAGTTTTATTAAAATACTGTATGCTTTGGTGGCTTCCAGAAATATTCACTTTTTCTTCCGATTCGCTAACCCAGCCCCCCAAAAAATATCAGTTTATTCTATTGAAATAAAGGCGCTGAATGAAATGGCCTCTAAAGGAAAGGAATCTTTTATATGATGTCCCCCCTTTTAGATTTTTCAATGAAAATGAGGGGTCAACTTCTCTCATTTTCCTCACAAAGGCGTGAAAGAAGGCGAGAAAGGAGGGGGGATTGATGGGTACAGCAGAAGGTGAAGAGATGAAAAAGGGAAGGCGGCGAGAGGAGCGGCCGTCCCGGCTCACATCAATGCCGCATTGTGAGCCTCCGGCCCTGTAATTAAATTTCACACAATATGAGGCAGCAAATGACATGTAAATTATAAATGGCCGATTCTTTGCTTTTCTGTGACAGTGTTAAATAAGAGAGGTGTAAGAGAAATCATTAGATTATACTGCGCTAAACGAGGGAGGGAGGGCTTTTCAAGAAAAAAAAAGAATGGAGAAGAGAGAGAGAGAGAGAAAGAGAGAGAGAGAGAGAGAAAAAAAGAGGGACGTTGGCCAACCCTGGCGCGAATCTCTGCGTTTGGAGACGGGTTCGAACAGCGGCACGCACAATGCGCAACCAGCACCCACATTGTGTTTGTGTACCTGGGTATAAAATAGACATTATGGGCATTTTGTCCGGCCCACCGAGATGCTCGGGCGCGCTCGAAAAAGAGGAGTGAGATAAGTGGATGCACTTCAGCAGCTACTTGTTTCTCTCCCCAATTACCCTCCGAATAAATAGACACAGCCCACTGGCATCAACAATGAAATATAGCTTGAAAGGAGAAGAAAAGTGGGCCCTTTTCAGAGGCGCTTGAACGCATACAGAAGCAGCGAAGGGGTAATTGCAAAGGGGGCTGAGGACAGAGGAGGAGTCGCTTCTTTTCATGATGAAGAGAGAAGTGAGCGAGAGAGAAGCAGGAAAAGAGTGAGAGCGCGACAGACGAATACAAACAAGGGCCCATGTCTCACTTCAGTAGCCTTCAAAAACACACACAACAACAAGGGGAAAAAAAAAAACACTTTGAACGCCGGAGCGAAGAACAAAGACGGAACGAGGACAGGGTCCGTGCATGATCAGGGGTAAGAATGGACAGATTTTTGGGAACGTGCACATGAAATCTTAAAGCGTAGCCTTTGTTTCAGAGCATGTCTAAAAAGACGAGAGAGAACAAAAATAGTGTATTCCTTCTGATAGCAAGAGGATTTAGGGTCTAGAGTTTAGGGTCAGGAAGCGGGCATGTTTAAAGTTTTAAACTTTAACTAAGTTTTAAGCTTGTGCTAAGTTCTACAGTAGTTTTAAGCTATTTTATTATATTACATGTGATACATTATTCAATTATCCATCATCAGTAACCACTCAATCTACACAACTGCATGTTGGAGGAAACTACAGAACCATGAAGAAAACCCACTCTGACACTTTGAGAACATGTGAAACTCCACACAGACTGTAACCGGAACAGGGATTTACGCTTATCTTATTCTTAGCGTGGTGGAAACAGGATAAGTGTGAGACATTTCTTTTATTTCCGTCTCCGCCGCTCCACCGCATCTTGACCCGGTCTTAGATTTTTGCTCCTGTGCAAAGTGATTAAAAACTAATACATAGCCCGAGTGGACTATCATACAGCTCAGCGGCCTCTTAATGAGGACAAATCCCCTTTCAGCCAGCAGAGAGGACAGAGCTGGCCAGCCTAGACCGACAGAGAGGGAGCTCATTAAAAATGTGGAACAGGACCCAGGGAGAGAGAGAGAGAGAGAGAGAGAGAGAGAGAGAGAAAGTGAGACAAGGGTTGCGTCTTTCTGCTCGAGTAGCTTCAAGAGGCATCCAGGATAAATGCCCCCCTCTTGACTCAAGTAGCTGCATTGCACCAAGAGCCGAGTGGAGAAAAGAGCCACAACGTGTTAGTCAACAAGTTGGTTCTGAGGACCTTGAAAAAAGTTGGGGGTGGGGGGTGGGTGAACACACACACACACACACCGTGAACGATCTAAACCGTAGCGCATATGAACCAACAGTGACACAGATGCACACTTACAAACCCTTTAAATGTTCCACAAAGGTCCCTTTTCAGGTTTATCTTTCACTTTAACTCATGAAGTCCCTTGAGTGACATCTGATGCACATCCTGGCTCAGTCATGTGACAATCTGTGCATTTGTCAACCCATGACATCATTTACAAAATGGTGGTGTGCCCAGGTAGCACATGTTACAGGACCAGCTAATTTTAAAAAGCTCGTTTTTTTAAGTACTGAACAAAAAGTTTCATCCTATTTAACAATTTTAATGATTCAATATAATCTCAAATTCTATACTTAACTTGTTCTGCCTGCATTTCTTGAACAAATTGATATAAAACTAATTAGGTAAATACCGCTGTAACACAAATGTAACATAGGGCTTTCAAATAACGTCTTTTAAAGGAGAAATTGGTCTGGGCTCTTAAGGTATAAAGAACCTTGCTTCATTAATATACTTTAAGATCAGAATTATTTGTGCATTAATTTCTGGAGGCAATCATTATTACAAAAAAAATGCTATTGAACTCTTCTTTCTGACTTTTTAAACTTTTTTTAAGACAGTAGCTCCGGCTGTAGTTCTAATGCATTATCATTTATATAGGAACAACCGTGACAGGGTCTGGGATATATTAGTTTTAAAAATAAACAAATAAACAAATAAATATAAAAATAAAAAAATTTAAAATAAAGTTTTCTGAAAGGACATATTTATTTAACATCTTTGGAAGGTGTCTCCAGTGTCAGTGCCAGAAGTCACCTATATGTTTTCTGACAGATGAAAGCCTTCAGGACCGAGGGCCTGGCATTTTCTGCGTAGGGACACAAGAGATATAACATGAATTAACACGTTTGTGGACATTCCACAGTATTAAATGTTATTTATTTTAAATGATTACTTCAAAGAATAATTTAATATATATAAATCTAAAGGTGGTTATATAACAAAATAATCAATTTGGCATTGTTACTCCTTTAGGTGTCGGCCCTCATCACACCATCTGGTCACTCAACTCGGAATCCTTCACGACTGATGGTCAAAAAGCGAGATGAAGTCACTTTGCGCATCACAATTTTATAAACAGCATTGACAAAAATAATATCAAACATTACTAAACTAACGACCGGGGAGTTTTTACAGAAAGATACAAAGCAGAAACAAATGGAGACTAAAGAAGAGAGCCTATATAGTGTTCAGCTCGGGCTCGAAAGACCAGATTAACCCTGATGGACAGTTCAGCTCTGCTCAATCAACAGGGAAAATTTAAAAAGAGAGCAAGTACAAACTTTTAGCACACAAACACACACATACACATATAGACATGCAAAGCCTGGGCCAAACATCATCAATGAACTCACCCTCATACAGCACACATGCAGCAATGCAGGATAGCGCAGGCCAGCTCGGACACGGCTCGGGCCAATTGCACCTCGGTGTTTAATGTTTAGTGTATGAGCTTCAGCCTCAATTAAAAATGGAAATGAAGTAGATGGACAAGGGCCGATATTTCTGCCAAAGAGTGTTTGAGGCGGATAGGGGCTGGGTGGAGGGGTGGAGGGTTTGGGGAGGGGGTGGGGGGGAGTTTACACCATAAAACAACGTCTAGCTTTTCACAGAGGAGAAAATTAATTATTTCAAATACACGTGGACCCTTTATGAGCGCCAGCTTGATTTGCATTGAAGAAAATTCAGCTGAAGTAATTGGTGCGCACTGAATGAACTCAATTTTCATTCCGAGTTTCCTCCGAGTCCCCAGGCACGCAACACAAACAAAAGTGAATATGAAAAGGGAACATGAGGAGGGAATATTACCGGAATCACACAACAAAAGCCAGAGCAAAATTGTTTTAGCGCCACAAATGAATGATGAAGGCTTCATTCATGCACCAGGCTGGAAAAAAAAAAAATACAGATATCACATGGCCAGCTGACAGTTGATGTCTTCATATAAATGTAAGAATTTACATTCTAATTAAAGAGAATTTACATCTTAATCAAAGCGGCCCTCATTGTTTGCGCTTGCGTGCGTTGTTTAAATGCAGCGAACGTCGCTGCCGAGCCAAACAACTGGGGGATCTAATCAAGCCGTCCTATTATGAGTAGGCGTCAAAGCAATATGTGAAAGTTGGAGTGGGGAATGAAATGTTGGGAAGTCAAAACGAAAATATAAACAGGCTATCTAGAGAAAAGTAATTTTTGATATTCAAAATCCAGGTATTGTAAATGTAAATTGTTCCCAGATTGTAACAGAGGAAAAAAATAGTGGCATTGAATGATGTTAAATGAGCATTAACAAAGCAATAACATAAAATAAAAACAGTTTAAAGAAATACAATTCCTTTAGAGTGTTTTAAAATTCAAATGATTCCCCAACATAATTGAAGGCAAACATAGAAAGAGGTCCTCAGTTTCCCTCAAAAAAAACATCACAATGTGTTGATCCATCCATCCATCCATCCATCTAGGAACTTTTGTAGTCCAAACAGGCATTGTAGAGGCCAATGGTGACCATTGTGTTTATTCTCATTTTTGTACGACTGTGGTAGGACCTTAGGTCAAAATTAACACACTACGGGCAATTTAGGAACGCCAATGACCCAAATCTGCATGTCTTTGAACTGTGGGAGGAAACCGGAGAACACGGATGAAACCAACCAAGCACGGGGAGAACATGCAAACATGCACACGGACCTGACGGGAATCAAACCCAAGACCTGAAGGTGCAAGATGACAGTGCTAACCACTAAGACACCATGCAAGCATAAGATGTTTCACCTAGCGCAAAAAAACATCATTTATTTATTAAAAAGCGTGAATGAGAGTTTGAAGGGCATGAAAACAAAGAACCATGCAGTGTGAAAGATACACAGGATCTGCCATAGATGCTTTTTTGTAATTTCTTATTTTCTAATGTAGTAATATTCTTATTGTAATTGTTGTAAGTTCATGAAATGCCCACTATTTCACTATACTTTTGAGTACCGTAACTTATTATTATTATTATAGGAGTGGGTGCAGTTGATGTTCCAGCTCATCCCCAAAAATTTTTACATTGGGTTGATGTCAGGGATCTGTGAGGACGTTCCAAGTTCTTCCACGTCACCCTTTGGCAAACCATGTGTTCACTGTACAAGGTGGCATTGTCATGCTGGAAGATGTTTGGGCCTCTCAGTCCCAGTCAAGAAAAATTGTAATGCTAGAGCATACAAAGGCATTCTATACAGTTCTGTGTCTCCAGCTTTGTACCAACATTTTGCAGACAAAACAACCATACACAGCATGGATGTGATAGTCCATACCATGTAGTTTGGCCATACCATGTAGAGCTAATCTACAGAGCTATTAGAAAGCTCTGGACTAAATTTCTTTCATCAGAACATTCCTTCTACTAACATCTCCAAACTTTCATCCTTACTAAGCATAATGATTCTTTGCTACAATAACCTTTAAACCTCCATAAATGTTAGGAAGACTAGCAAAGAATCGCAAATCACTTTCCACAATCTTTAACGTTTGAATAACGGCATTAAATACGCACAAAGCAGGTCACATCACGGGAAGCTTTTGAAGCTGTTCTAGGATGCTAACTCTAGGCTGTTAGCAGCGGCAGCCCTCCGTTCCATCCTTATCATACCCTAATACTAACCCTCAGATAAGAGACAGCTAGCAAACGTCGCGAGTGCTAAAATAATGTTTCCCTGGTGCCCGAGATTGTAAATCAGTTTAATACACTCGCCAACCATTTATGCGTCTAAATTTAAAACTCATCCTCCAAACATTAGCTCGCACAAAAGACTAGCGGCTAAATGAGGCATGATTCATGAAATGGATACCTTTAATCATCGCTCCTAGCCCCCAAAAGGTCGTTTAGCATATTATATCTAAGTGAGCAGCTTATTCTTGCTTCATTACTGTTAATTAAGACCTGTCATATTACCCTGCACAATGTGTCGGCTAAGAGCTTTGGCATCTGCCATAAAACAAGCATCAATTTACAGCACTGAGGGATGGAAGTGAAGGAAGCGGCATAAAGATCATAAAGCACAACAGGACAGATTAATCCTTGTCTCTGGTCTAAATTACAAGTGGGGCTTATTTTAAGTCTAAGCTTTATAGAAGTTTATGAAATTGTTCTCTATATAAAAGCAATATATTAATATTAAACAAGTTTTTTTTTTCATTTCTTACATAATTAGCATCTTTACATAATTAGCATCTTTACATAATTAGCATGATTTAAGTGCACTTTCTAAAACCCAGACAAAACAATGTGCGAGTGTTATTTATTATTTTTTTGTTTATTTGTGTTTTGTGCCTGTCACTGTTTGTTCATTCGTCTAGACTGATTAACGCCATGCGAAACGTGATGTCTTGCAGCAGCTCTCTTGCTGCTCTATGCCTCGAGACAGAAGTCGCATAAAGGATTTGGCATGCGAGGACAGCACAGACGTGAAGAAAAGACACTCGGGAGCTGCTGAAATGTGACAGAGGGAGACTTGAAGCGCCTCGGCGGCTTTCGTATTAGCATCTGTTTCGGTTCGACTGGGGTAAACTGGCCAATAGTGTCAGCGGGAAGCATCAGGCCGAGAGCCATGAGACAGTGTGCAGAGTGGACAAAGCGAAAGAAGGGACAGGTTGGAAGGCACAGTGTTTAACAAAGTGAGAGTTGTACTACATAAGTTTATGTCTGTTTATGTCTGATTTTTTTTTTTTTTAGGATTTGGAACTTATTATTATTATTATAATTATTATAATTTTCCATCCATCCCTTTAGGAACCTCTGTAGTCCACCTAGGGACAGTGGAGGCCAATGGGGATTATCATTGTATTTATTCCCATTTTACAACCATGGTAGGACCGCTGGTCAACATTCACACACACATTCCTACACTACAGGCAATTTGGGAACACCAATTCTCTTAACCTGCTTGTCTTTGGAGTGCGGGAGGAAACCGCACTCCAAAGACAAGCAGTATCTTTGATACTGACAAGATCATAAAGTATCTTTGCACACACTCTTGTATACCCAGGGCAATTTTCAGAGTCCGCTCCCGAGTCGAAAGGAAAACCAGGAGCCCTGAGGAAACCCAAACAGATACAGTGAACATGCAGAACTCCATAATAACCCATGAGCCCAGGTTTGAACCTGGAGGAACTCTGGAGGTACAGTATGATGAAGGAATTCAATCCTGCATCATGCAAAATCCAAACACAGACAATAGCGGTTGATGGGCTGACATACAACAAATCACATGTTCCATTAAAGAGTAAAAATAGAGGAAGGGAAAAAATAGAAATATATTTGTTTGTCTTCGGGAATCACTCTATAATGCTTACAGTGATGGTGAATCTGGAGTCTATTCCAGGAACACTGGGGAGTAAGGTGGGAATCCACCCTGGATGGGATGCCAGTCCATTTCATACACACCTAGGGGCAATTTAGAGTAGACAATCTACCTTCTGGCAGGCTTTTGGGAGGTGGGAGGAAACCAAATTCCCTGTGGACCCGGGAAGAAAATGCAAACTTCCACATGGACAGAAACAGGAGGAGAACATGTTAGTGACTGTTGGAATAAAATAGGAGCTAACCTGTTTCTCTGACTTTATATGAGATAAAATGTTACCATAAATGGGTAAAATGTACTGTATGATGAGGTATTTGTTTATGGATAGAAATATGGAATCGGTAGCAAATAATTGCTGTGGTATAAGAGGAATAAAACACTTTGGCATTGTTATGTTAAAGGAAAATAGTCAGTTAAAGTCTTCTACATATTATTACTATTAAAATCTAGATGTCTGCCTTTGCTTGTCTTTATTTCCGACACTTGGTCAGCTGTATAAGATAATCTAAATGACTTAGTTGTAGTAAAGTTAATCGAAAGATTAGTCACGATTGACATATACAGTTGACAGGTGTCTGCTTAAGGCATATCTGAGTAAAATACACACCAATAGAGGCAATACAGCCTTTGCAAACAGCGAAATAATACTCGCATCGAAGACATAGTCAAAATCACTGGGGCTGAATGGCCCCCTGCTGAGGTCAAAGTGAAATTCGGCTCGACAGGAGTGAATTTAACTCTCTCTGGGTGTTCATTTAAACTCCAACCGGATCAGAAATGACTCGGACAGTGGAAGTTTTTCTCCAGTAGGAAGATCTGATTGGTATTCATTGGACTGTGCCGCTGCGTGAAGCACGAGACGAGAGGACAAATGTACAATGCTGGTTGGATGAATTTTTTACAAGCAGCGTCTGACAGGAATTGTGGTGCGTCTGTGTTATAGACTGCTACCTAAAAGTGTGCGTGTGTGCGTGTGTGGTCTCGTCTAAAAGGCTCTGGTGTTGAAAAAAAAAAAAGACATGTGCACAAGGTTATAGCCATAAGCGGAACAGTTATGAAGGTGTCTTAATATTATTGCCATGATATTGTATTGACATTGGTCATAATAGTGGCAGCCACATTGGAAACAAGAACCTTTTCCTCCTCAATGCAGTTTGGTATTATTATAACTTGATCTGTCTGAAAGGACCAAACTCACCCTCTTACACATCCACTAACTGGCCACTTCATTCGGAACAACTTGCTAGTACTGGCTTGGACCCCTTTTTGCCTTCAGAACTGCCTAAATTCTTCATGGACTGGATACAACAACATTCCTTTGAGCTTTCCCTTAGAGATTTTGGTCGATATTGACATGATAGCATCACACAGTTGTTACAGATTTGTTGTTTGCATATCCATAATGACAACCCCACATCCCAGATTGTGCTCTGGTGACTGTGGAGGCCATTTAAATACAGTGATCTCATGTCATGTTCAAGGAACCATTTTGAGCTTATTTTAGCTTTGTGATGTAACACATTATCATGCTGGACATAAAGGAATGGACATGGTCAGCAACAATACTCAGGTAGGCTTTGGTATTTAAACCATGCTCGGGTGGTGCTAAGGGGCCCAAAGTGTGCCAATAAATACCCCCACACCATTACACCACTAGCAGCAGCCTGAACAGGTGATACAAGGTAGGATGGATCCATGCTTTCATGTTGTTCATGCCAAATTTTTGACCCTACCATCCAAATGTCACAGCAGAAATTGAGAATCATCAGACCAGGCCATGCTTTTCCAATCTTGGTGTCCAGGTTTGGTGATCCTGTTGCTATTGTAGTCTTAGTTTCCTGTTCAGTTTGCCATGTGCACACATTTAATGTGCATAATAAACAACAATTTTTTTATGCACACTAAATGTACTTCTGCACAGTAATCCAGGTTATTGGTTTTATTAATTAATTAATTTATTAATTTATTTATTTATTTGTTTAATCTTTTTAATGATTCTAGGCTATAACTATAATGAAATTAATAAATAAATGAATAACTAAATAAATCACTTTGTCTAAAAAGTCCTGAGTTTGCTCAGTTGAAATGATCTGCTTTGACAAATTTAACAGCTTTTTTTCCCTCCCTCTCCCAATGCACTTGTCACTCAGCATTAGCTCATCTCATTAATGACAATGAGAAAGTTTATCTTAGCCACACATTTAAAATCATCCTCTGCTTACAATGGAGCTCAAAAATCTGCCACAAAATGGAAGGCGGATCTACTTACATAGGCGTCTTTTTTGAAGTAGTGTTACTCTTTATGCCCCCGACCAAGAACAATCTTTTCATGACAATAAAGTACATTCTTCGGTGATCAATACGCATTATCTGTGCTCTGCTACGTCTCTATGAAGCCGGGCTGAATGGCTACCTGTGAGGCAGAAGGCTGAGGCGATGGGATCTATAACGGGATCCCTTGCTGCAGCCCCTGATGTTTCTGTAATGGCAGAGGCTTTAATTAAAGTCTCGTAAACAGTGTTGTGCAAACATAATGATGACAACCTCAAGGGTGGGGTTTTTTTTGCACATGAAAAATAAGTGTGAATTAGCATTATTTCTGCTGCGTGATGATGAAATGAGAGGACAACAACAACAAAAAAAATTACATTATAGAGATAATTGGAATGTAGGGTAGATGCAAAGACGTGTCCAGTGTCCTGATTAATTTATACCTAGAATTATGTAATAGAGTTCTGAAGTCATTAAAAATGCATTATGCTCAGTAGTTGTTTTTGAATCTGGATAAAATGTACATGTTTAATTTGATCCACATAAATAATTATTTAGATAATGGTTATTAATAATAACAACAACAATAATAATAATAATAATAATAATAATATTATAATATTATTATTATATATAATTATTGTTATAAATGTGTTATAAAAGTATTATTATTAGTATATTAGTGAGTTCATTACTATGTTTTATGGTGCTTACTTTCGACCTTCTGATAATGTAACACAGACATTAAACAATTAAAGCAAGTTTAAAATAATACATTATTATTATTATTGTTATTATTATTATTATCATTAGTTGTAAATTAGTAAAATTAGTAAAATCTTCTTATTAAAACTTTTTTACTTCAGTTTCAACCAATAAAATTAGAAGATTTCAATTTATTTAAGAAATTTCAAGTATTTTTAGATACTAAATGAATTGTGTACCAAAATAAAATTGTACAAATAGAATAAACATTAAATCAAATATTTTACACATATAAAGTCTAGTATTTGGTTAGTTTACAGGCAATCTAGATTATTAATTCTATAATCTAACAAAGAAAGTTCAATTTAGAAAATATCAGGCCTATATTGTTTCTTCAGTCATACACCAAAAATAAATAAATTCCTTCCAGGTGAAATTAATGTCAGATAATCAAACATATATAACAAACCCTCAATTAAACAACCTGACTTATTTGCCAACATTTCCCTTCACATTCATGTGAGATGATGCTATCACCGCTCCACATCCTGAATGCACAGACTCAGCTCCAAATCTCTTGCTCAACAAAAACAGACAAGGCCTTGGCCAGGACACGAGCTGTGGGAAAGTTGTTTTTAAGAGGAATGCCAACAGAGACAGAGCAGGAATCGCTCCTGGCTACGCCGCTCTGTGGGACTGGATTAAAACATCAACCTCTGGAGCAGAGATTAGCAGTTAGTCCAGGCAGGATTCGGACAAAACAATATCTAACCCTCCTCAGACATGAGTATATATTTACATGTATAATACACACCATGATGGAAAGCACGGATGGAATCTCACAGACATTAAGCTGTTTCTTGAACTAAAGATTTCACTCATTCAGTTCATTATTGTGCAGTCAGGAATTTAGATGGTGATGATGCAGTTTTGGAGATATGTATGACTCTTACATGGCCTTTAAAAAAGTTAAGTCCATTCATTTCAGAGAACATGCAACCCCCTCCCTACACACACACATTGGAGTGAAGAATTCGAACCCCCACCCCTGGCGGTATGAGGCAATAGTGCTGAAACCACTGTTTACCTGAGTTTTCAATAGCTAACTGGACTCCATATTAATCAATTAACAGCTGTTATGCTGAACTGCCTGCCAACTAACACACAGTATGAATGCAGATCAATTCCTGCTC
>JAQMYJ010000002.1:27212517-27258171 GCA_030014305.1 Clarias laeviceps | reverse complement strand
TCTCCAAAACATCTAACATGGGTTGTCCTTCTGATGAACTCATTCTTGATCCTATCCATCCTTGTCACTCCCAAAGAAAACCTCAACATCTTCAGCTCTGCTACCTCCAACTCTGACTCCTGTCTTTTCCTCAGTGCCACTGTCTCTAAGCCGTAGAGCATCGCTGGTCTCACCACGGTCCTGAATTGAATTAAAGTTTATCTTCTCTAACTAATGGCAAAAGAACATACAAGTATGTGGACAGACGGCTCATTTTTATACTTCTTGGGTAGGCAAATATATTAAGGGATGTTTGGACGTTTGAGACTCACTCAGGAACCCTCTGTTATAGCGTTCAACATAGAAATCTTTTTGCCAGTCAAACACCCGCAATAATTTCTAGATTTACTGAAATTTGCTAGATTAATCGCTAAATAAATAATTGAAGAAAGTGAGACAGAAAACAAAACCAGAACCAAATGAGAGAAACTAACTTGAACATAAGGTTTAAGCAACACCACTTAATAAGTCATTTGGTAAACCATTAATCCCAATAGAGCTTTTTCATTCAGGGACTAACGATGCGTCATAAAATTCAGCAGAAGACCGAAGGTCATGTTTAGAACATTAGATGGAATTAAATGACCTGTTTAAGACAACGGACAATAAGTCATGGAATTACAATGCACTGTAAAACTGTAAAAAAAATAAAAGCTTCTATACAGTACTGCAGAAGTAACACAGGTTCATTTTACAGCCATAAACCAAAGACATAAACAGGAATTTTAGTGCTTCTATCCAGGATGTGATGTGATTGTAGCTCTGCTAATTGCTAAAAGAAAACCCGACCAGGTCCAACAGTGTACAGAGCATGGCTCATACAAAGCATTCAGTTTTGCACTTCAGTCTATTTATACAGAGCATCAGGCCAGAGGTTTTGAAGGGTTGGAGTGTCGGTATGGCTTCACCGGTTGGTATGGCAGGAGACGGGCCATCAAGAGGTGGACTTAAAGTCTGTTAATCAAGTGGTCAGCTCAAGAGGCCATCAGGTCAGTGCAGGGCCACAGCAGTCATTTGAGGGTGAAGTCCCAAACACCAAAGTAGTGCCAAGCCAATACAGCCACCAGCAAGTGAAAAGAAGGAGGAGGGTGTGAAGAGAAAGAGAAGGAGAGAGTATGCTAATTACGCACGAATAGAAGCCCATTCTTATGTGAAACGAGGCCCGGCCTTAAGCCTCTTCGCTCCCCGAGGACGATCAAATGGGTCGGAGTCGTCAGTGGCGGCCTTTGGTTTCACGCGCGCCCCATTATCTTGTCTCAACTACATTGATAACTACCACGTCACTGAAGGGAGCCTCCTGTGTCCTGGCACGTTTGATCTTTCGCGCTCAGCCGCTCCAGTCTCAATCAGGGACAGCTCTGCCCCCCCACCTTCAAAACCTCTCCTGAAAAAGGTGCTTTGGACAAACCCCAGCTTTTAAGATGCTACCCCTGACCACCCACACAAGCTCAGGAGCCATCCAAAGCCCTTAATGCTACAATAAAAGAGAGATTACTGATTGAGAGTGAATAGAACTGGGCTGAACGATCTCAACCCGTCGTCCTCTTTTACAGCACTGAGGAGCGGGCAAACAAATCGGCAAGAGTTTGAGAGTTTGGCCTCTTGAAACTCTAACCAGATATTTACGAGCCATTAAACCTCATAATGCAGAACTGATGAGGCAGATGTCCAACCTTCAGGAGTGTCTCAGGAGCTGTCGAGGAAAAACGTTTGTCCAATCAAAGTCTCGCGTTTGCTTTGTGGACGGAATAAGAAATAACAGGATATGTCATATCAATCAACCTTATTAAAAAGCGCTAATGTAAATCTATCTATCTATCTATCTATCTATCTATCTATCTATCTATCTATCTGTTTGTATTCATTGTCATTACCATTGTGACCTCTGACCCCATATTTTCGCTGTTGCCTCAGAGCATTGAACCCATGAAAGGTGTGTGTGCATGTGCATGAAGAGTCTGTTCTAGAACACAAAAGCAAATTAGAGATGACAGTCCTGCTCACCCAGATGGGGGACCTTGACTTCAGGACCGGCTCCTTACACACACACACACACACACACACACACACACACACACATACATACAATTGCCATCCAGAATGCTTAATACTTGAGGCAATGAGGCAAAGACGTGATTATGCACATGCAACTAAGCAGAACAAGACAAACAGCAGTACTTGGCAGGCAAAAAAAATGAATAAATAACTGGATTCCTGGCTCTTTAGTGACATCTCTGGCATTTCTCGTTCACACACACAAATGCACCCACACATTCACAGTTGCGTGTTTGCTTGTGTGTGTGTGTTTCCTCTTCAGTATTTATAGTAAGCATATCGGGCTATCACCTTGCACGCGGCCCATGGCACGCCTCATGCATCTTTATTTTATTAACTGCACCAGTGGGCAGCTACCAAAACAGGGCTGGGGGTAGAGGAGTGGAGAGAGTGCGAGCGAGACAGAGAGAGAGAGAGAGAGAGAGAGAGGAAGGGGAAAATGAGGTCAGTGGGAGGGAGGAGAGAAAAAGGAGAGAGTTGCCACACCAATAATACTCTCTCTCTTTCTCCCTCTCTCTCTTTCTCCCTCTCTCTCTTTCTCTATCTCTCTTTCTCTGACTCTTTCTGTGCAGTTATAAATAGGAAGCCGCATTCAAATGAAAAATAAAAGCAGAACATAAAGGGAGTGAGAGATGACGTGCAGGACGGAGTGAGAAAAGAGACAGAAAAGAAGAACAAATGAAAAAGAAAGATACAGACTGAGATCCCTCTAGATTTTTTCAGCCTGATAGCATGTGACATTTGAGGCCAGTTCTCCACCACTGCAACTCGGGAGCAATGCAAACGACACACACACACACACACACACACAAACAAACATCGCTAATACCTTGAACTATATAACTGTATTTCAAAGCACCCTAAATAGAGGGTGCCAATAATTTTGCGCCAGGATAACTGGAAATGAATCATCGATCACTCGAGCGATACAAATTGAGCTGCAGGTGGTCATGTGACCTTACAGATGGAATGCACATGCAGTACATGCACATGTTCTTATTCCAGATGCACTGAAGTGACGTGTGTGTAGTTCTTGTGCATTCAAAATGTATTAACTGTACAGAAATAAATAGAATATATTAAGTCTATTGGTGTATGCTGGTTTATGTTTGTCTGGCTGTTTTATTTACATATTTAGTGTGATTTCTTTTACATACAGTATATTTATTTTTTGTTGTTTTATTTATTATTATTATTATTATTATTATTATTTAATGTAATGTACAGCAATTTATTTGATGCGAGTTGCTTTAAAGAAGTTTGGCATACTATATAAATTAAATTATATATTAACTGTATTAAAAAATGTTTTTCTAGCATTAGAAAATTAAATATGAGGGATTTAATGTGTGTGTGTTATTAGAACAGATCTTTCACTCACTCACTCATTTTCTATACATATGGCTTTATATTGTATTCAGGGTCGCGGGGGCCTGGAGCCTATCATAGGAGGCACGAGTCAGGGTACACTCTGGACAGGGTGCCAATCCATCGCAGGGCACACACCCATACACACACTCACACACCCATTCACACACTCATTCACACACTACGGGCAATTTGGGAACGCCAATTAGCCTAACTTGCATATCTTTGGACTGTGGGAGGAAGCCGGGGTACCCGGAGGAAACCCACCAAGCACTGGGAGAACATGCAAACTCCATGCACACAGAGACGGGAATCGAGCCTGGAACAGATCTTTCAATACTTGAAAAAATAACAGTGCTTTTATTTATTTATTTATTTGTTTATTATCAGAGAGAAATATCTGATATAATAATTTACAGTGTATTCAGGAGGCCAGGAACCACTAGGAATGTCTATATAATTTCTTTCGTTATTTATTCACACTTATTTTTATATTTCTTTGTTCCTTCCAGTCACTAGAATGATATAAAATTTCAGAAGACCTATCAATGTAATTGTGGGAAAAGTAGCAGATTCGGATCACTCTAATAAGACATGCTAAATGCTAAATGCTAAATGTCCAACAAGATAAATAAATCTCAACTCCTCTAACTTACATTCTTCAACAAACAAGTGAATTTGTCTTTAATAAAATTCTTTAGATAGATTAGTGCTTTAAAATCTTTGAGCATCATTAAAATGATGAAGCCCTTTAAGCACAAATATCTGTTCGGGTTTAATGAAAGACTGGTTTTATTTTAAATCTTGTTTAATAGCCAATAGTAAATATGAATCAAATATAAACAAACCAAAAAAAAATCCAATAAATTTCATGTTATGGCATGAAAAATGTAAGGGCATTAAAAATAACTATGTGGTAAAATAATGAAAATAGAATGAGTGAATGAATGATGAATGAATTAATTGCAAAATATACTACTACAACTACTACTACTACTAATAATAATAATAATCATAATTAATAATAATAATAATAATAACATTCAGGTTAAGGGTGGCACATTTAACAAAAGTGGGATGATGTCATAAGTGTCCAATACTATGATGTAATGCAGTAACATCATTTCAGACAGAAACAGAAGAGGATGAGGCATACATGAGCGCTGTTTACTGTAAGAATACGCCCCACTCTTACTCAACCTTGTTTCAAAGCCGAACCAGGGCAAAAGTTTAAATACTAAAAGACTGATGAGCTGTACACTTTCACATGCAGAAACACAATACACATCACATGCACAATGTCAATATCTATAATACATTCATTATGGGAGTGAAAGACTGGAGGAGTGAAAGAGAGAGAGAGAGAGAGAGAGAGAGAGAGAGAGAGAGAGAGAGTATTTGGGTGAATGTGAGGGGGGGTGAGGAGTTGGTGTGGCCTTCTGTAAATTCCCCCGAGCCGCGCTGCAGAGTTGAACGTCTGATTGACTCCTGTCGCCTAATGTGTCCTGACAGCACGCAAGCAGTTACCATGTCTCCCTCCGAGCCCATAATGCACTTTTTTGTGCGCGAGAGGAGCCAGAGAAAAGAGAGGAGCAGAGAAAAGCCCCCTCACCCCCTTCCACACACACACACACACACACACACACACTTTGAATCGCTCCAGAATAAGTGGATAGGCAGCAGACTTTCAGTTGAGGGCGGGGGGGAGGGGGGGAGGGAGGGGCAGCTTTCACAAACACAGACCCACGGGAAAAAAAAAGAAAAACTAAAAAAAAAAAAAGACCTAAAAAAAAATCAATAGGTCGCTTCTGAATGTTATTTGCGGTTATTTTTTTTTAGTGGATAATAAGAGCAAGGGGAAGGAGGGGGCTGTGAAAGAAGGCAAATGGACAGAAAGAGACACAGAGACACAGAGAGAGAGAGAGAGAGAGAGAGAGAGAGAGACTGTGTAACGGGTGTCACTTGGCCACAAAAGTGCCACCATCAGCAAAACGCTGCTGCACTAACACAAACAGTGGGACTGAAGTCCCTCGGCAAGCCTGGAAGAGCGAGCACGGCGTTGCTGACAAAGATTTGAAGGTTACTGTATGTGATTCAGTCATATAAATTATAATAATTAATATACACTTTTCCGCTCAGATCACACACCTGACCGGATGACACATTACAACTTTTAATGTATTTATTTTAGAATTTTACAGACTGTTAGTTTCAATCTTTGGAGCTTTATACAATTTCTATATTTAAAAATTTAATTTTGAATGCCCTCTTCTATAATAAACATGTTAAAAAAGGTTTTTAATTGTGATGTTTTTTCTGCGCACTATATATATCCCACTGTAGCAGATTATTTAAGTAGCAGACAGACCAAATACAAATAAGAACAAAATTACCACGATAAAACATATACCACATATTTAATATTCACTGCATAATATTCTTAGAATATTAACATTTTTAAATACACTCATTATTCCTGTCATCTATTTGGTTCCATTACCAGACCTGGGTATTTACTAGTTGTATCTGGTAAGTTACTAGTTAGTATGACCGTAACACTAACATAGTTAATTGTCTAGGAGTGGTCACCTCATCTAAAAAATAAAACTAAATAAAATTGTACTTCAATTGCTAGTTTTACAGAATTGTGGGCACAAAAGCCTGGGAATTAACGGTCTTGTGCACACAAATGAACCAAAATCTGCAAACAAATTGTATCCTGTGTGCACAAACTAACCAAACCAGGAGAACAAATTGTATTTCTGTTGAAACAATATCTAAACAAATAAACAAAGTTCACAAATGAACCAAAACGTACAAACAAATTGTATCTTGAGCAAACAAATTTACCAAAAACGAAAAAATTTATTTTATCTTGTTTGCATGTATTAAGCACAATGTAAGAACAAATTATATTTCGTGCAAATTTTAACCAAAACAAACTGAAGGACTAAGCCAAAACGAAAGAATGAATTGTACCTCTGTTGTGTATAAACTACTAAAACGTAGGAACTAATTGTACCTTGTGTGCACGAATTAACTAAATTGAGGGAATGAATTGTATCTCATGTGCACAAATTAACCAAAACAAAGGAACAAATTGTGTTGTGTGTTTTGAAATTAACTAATCGTTGAAACAAATTAACTAAAACTTCCCACGAAAACTTAATCAAAACTGATTGGATGTCCTGTGCACAAATATACAACATTGCAGAAATAAAATGTAGCTCATGCGCATGAACTAACCTAAACGTGAGAAATTATGAGCCAAAAAATTGCAAATTAATTATATTTTGTGCGCACAAATAAATAAAAAATGTAGGAACAAACTGTAACTTGAGGACCTGAATTAGCCAAAACATGGAAACGTAATGTATCTTGTATGCATGAAATAACTAATCATCGGAATGATTTAGTAAAATGAGCAAACAAACTACGAATTAAATAACAATGTGATCCATCCAAAGCTCTGTAGTTTTCAGATGTTGGATTATTTTTTTCTTTTGGAGAAGTTTGCGGTTTCTTAGTAACATGGTAACCTTAACTTTTTTTATTTCTTTTATTGTGAATGGTGGGGAAAGAGAATTGGATGCTAACATTTACATTTTTGTGAACTTTCCACAACTTTAACTTTAAATCAAATAAATGTCATGTTGTTTAACTAATGAAATTAGGGCAGAGTGCAGTGGTATAAGTGGATCAAAATACATGACGTTATTATAAAATGATCAACTGAAGTCATGTGAATTATAATTCTTGATTGTTTTTCTATAACAACACACCGCTGAGTGCTTTATTCCTTACTACAAATGATTATAATATTGCAATATAACAAATTCATCAGGAATGATGAAGATATCAGAAAGCATACATTCATTCACTCATATATTTATCCAGTCATTTGTCCATCTTTTCTCGCCGTGAGGTGGAGTGGAGAGGCCTGACCGGTGTTAATCCTATTTCTCTCCAGACGAGAGACACGTCGGCCTGCAGATGGGAGAGGAGGATCGGCCTCCCCTCCCCAACACGGCCTCCAAAAATCCTGTTCTTAACACATGAACGAGCACCTTGAATTATTCACCCTTTTCAATATTTCACATGGCTCCTCTTTTTCTCCCTGATCCATGTTTGTTGCCCTGGCCTAATGCAATTTTCATGACAAAAAATGTTTTTGTCCTACTTTGAAGCATGGTCCGAGCTGGGGCGGTGCGACGGGGTATCGCTAGCCCCAAGCTGGAGGGTTTCGTTAAAAGATTGAGAGATGGGTTTTGGGGAAGAAAAGAAAGCATCTAGTCATGGAATGAGGACGAGGTTAAGCCTGGCTGAACCGAAATTCACCAAAACACAAAGACATTGTCGTTAAATGACTAAACAGCAGAAAAAGAAACATATCTTCACAAAAATCTTGCTAGACAAGGAATAATATTTAGCAATGATGTCAGGTCATATGTGGCTACAATAAATCTTTTATTATGTTTACTAATAGTGCTTTCAAAATGTAAACACATGGTACACTTGCTATTCACACGGTTGTAACATGAAAGCTAAGAAAAACCTAGCTAATAACCGTGGATAATAAATGTGCTAGCTAGAAATCCTTAACATGGATAGGGAAAAGGATGAACGACAATGAAAATGAGCCAAAACTAAAGGAAATATCAACATTTTCCTCAGATGTGTTGCTAAATCATGAAGAAAATACTGTTTTTTGATAATATTCCACTGGAAATACACTTAGCATCAATCGTAAGCTGTTTTACTTTAATCCCAAACAGAAATCAAGTGCAAAATTTGTGAATGCCACACGAGAGAAATTTAACTGGGCAAAATAAGTTTTAAATATTAGCACCCCAAAACACTGTACACTAAAAATATAAGGCAACAAAAGCTAAAAGGTCTGAGGATTGTACCCTGGGTTTTATATGTATGTATAATACGTATAAGTATTTATCCACCTGATCCAGTTTTATTTATTTATCTCCTTTCATCTCATATGAGTTCTAATACTACACATGAACAAGCTCTACTGTACTTTTCATATATCAGGGATGCACACTAACTCTGTACCCTTGCTTTCTTCTTACTTGATGTCCCTTTCTTATAAATATGTATTTCGTTTTCTTTCCCTTTATCCTGAGTTGCATGTAAATAAATGCATTCTAATGGACTCAACTCTGTTATAAATTTTATAAAAGAAAAACAGCCATGAAAGCAAAGTGCTTCTAAGGCCTGAGGAGTATATAAGATAGAGGAGGAAAAAAAAAAAAAAAAAAACAGCAAAGTAAGAAATTGTGTGTGGGTCTGGACGTGTTGGCTGCTACCCAGCATGCCGAGCGCTCCGGTCTCCCCACTGTTACTCTGTGTGTGCAGGCTGCTACCCCCAACCCCCCCCGGTCCATACGGCCCTGCCCATAGCACACCACGCTCAGCCCGCCATGTGGCTGGCTATTCTCCACATACACACATACAGACACACACACATACAAACGGGCATATTCGTATACCACCCAACTGCCCTCTTGTACGCTCACCCACTCCCACACCCACACAAGTGAGCTGTGATTAAACTTTAAGGTGAATTACGGCAGCCGAGGCTGAGATGCAGGCTTTCAGGAGCACAGTGCTGCAGCAGCGTGATGTTAATGAAACATTCATGCACAAGCTTTTTTTGTTGTTGTTGTTTTTTTTTTGCCTTCCTTTTCATTATTAGTGTGTCTAGTTAAGGGCGTGCTTTTCATCACTACAGTTCAGCTGATCTATTAGATACACACATCTTTCTTAAGGCATCTAAGCTTTAATCATCAGCTGTTAATTATTACACTTGTTTTAGAGTTACATACTAACCAAAAAGCAATATTTTGAACATCATATTACCCAGAATGCATTGATGCAGGACCTACAGTATGTGTGCTCCCAACACTGCATAACTGAATAACATGCTTGAAAAGGAGTCAAATCAAATCTACATACAAATAAGTTATAACCGTTTTCGTGATCAGTACTGAAGATGTCCAGTATGTTTCCTCAATTTAAAGCATCTGCTCCGGGCGCCGTCACGGGTCCTCGGAGCACGCTCAGTGCAGGGCTTCCACACGCCTCCTGCTTATAGCACAGTTGTGGGTGCATTTGGAGCCGGAGTCGTGCGCAGTGTGTCCGTGCTATGAGCCAAACTCGTCCATATGCCTCTCCAGCTGACTCTCCATCTCGATCGGCCCTTGACCCCAACGTCCAGCGACATCCACTCGCAAAACAGCCGTCCAGAAAAACAACATACGCACGCACATATGCGTTCGCAGTCGATTGTTCCTGCAAGCCTTTAGAGGATAGTCAAAGCTGATGTTCATATAATAAACATTATGGATGTGTTCAAAATTTGTCATATAAAACTATAGGTTGATGGTGGAATTGTCGAATCAATGCAATTATTTTTACAATCGCTGAAGTTGAAATGCTAGTCAGGTGTGAGTTGGAATTAAGGAGGGTTTCTTTACATGGTTATGTTTAGGTTGGTTGTGTTTCAAGTTTTATTGTAAATAATGGCTGAATTGAGAAAAAAAAAATTCATTGATTTCATGTAGACTTACAGATATTTTTGACAACGCTGATGTTACAGTGTTTCCTGAAGAGCGCCGTCTCTATTGAAGTGTTGCATTTGTTACAGTATGAACATTTATCACAGCTGCTGATCAAGTTCTTAACTTTGTGGACTATGATTTCTTATTTGACATAATGTTTGCAGTCTAATTTCAGTTCGTTCCATCATTTATGCCGGCATGTTGCCTGCATACGAATGAATGTTTTGTCTGACCAGAATAAAGCAGTTAATATAGCGGAATGAATGAACTTGTAACAATGTTGGTGTGCTTTTACTACATACCTCCTTTTCTTGAATTTATAAATCATGTCACTTTAATATCATGTGCAAAACAAATCCATCATAATATCATAAATTTTTTTTTATGATATGAAAAGAAGCCTATGCTACCACGATACTACGAGAAACGTTCATGTAAAACTGAGACTTTATACTGTGCAGAATAACAGAACACAGTTACAAAAGTAAAAACTCCCTTTATTTCTCTATATAATCCCCTGCTACACTAATGCATTTATCATAGTGTTTCACTAATGATTGGACACCATCAAGGTAGAAAGTTTTCCCAGGATGCCAGAATAATGATCAGACTGCCTGCCTGACATCTGAAACGCTGGCTTCCCAGGAACTCCTTCAATGCTCCAAACATGTGCAATTGGCTTGGAGCGAGGTCAGGACTGTACGTGGGATGTGGCAATAACTTCTAGTCGAGTTCCTGTAATGTGCACGTCGTGTTGGTGAATGATTGTGTGTACAGTTGCCACAGACAGATGCATCTCCTCAACAAGTTGCCGATTAGTTATCTGTCGATTTTCAAGGATCAGGCTCTGAACCACCTCGGCCGAGATCGGCAGTCACAGGCATACAGCCTTCTTTTAAACATTTGCACATTCTAATGTTTTTCAGCAGCTTAGAGTCTCATCAATCGTACTGTGTTTTCTGTAAATGTCAATCATCACAAGTTCCGGTTTGACTTGAACTCCCATCAAACTATTTTTTTTTGTATGTTATTTTTTTATGTTAATATATGGACACATACAGTAGCGCCAGACTACAGACAAAACGAATGAAAATAAAATGAATTAAAAATTCATTATAAATGACAAAAAATGAAAATAAAATGAATTAAAACACAAACTATATTGTTGCAAGCATTGACATGAAAATTATATAGCTTTTTTTAAAGAATGCATAGAGCGTCTTATTAACTGATTATTAAATTTAAAATTGATTACTACGTCCCAGTATGTACTGACGTATTATATTCTATTCTAATAATGAACATGAACGTCTCAAAAAAGTTGACAATGGGAATAGTTTCTAAATTACCTAAAAGTGTATAAAGTCCTGGTGGAAACTGATGTCCCATTCAGGGTGTATTCCCAACTCACACAGTGGGTTTGTAATTAATTTAACCACTAATACTGCTATACATAAAAAAGTGACTGTCCAAGCCACTCTGCTTTTTGTCCTGTGATTGAAGATGCGCTAGGTTAGTGGAAGAATTGCCCAAAGGCCTAGACTTTATTTGATCCTGGTCAATATTGTCAGCATACATAGTGCATTGTGAAAACTCCTGCTTTCACTTTTTCAGATAAATTACTTTATCTGTTTGCTGAATTTTATTGTTGGTTCATCTGAGAAAACAGGCGTCTACTATAGTTTTCAGAAGTCTTAGATAACTGCTACAGCTAAATCGTAAATGGTGCCATATTATACACACATTATTGTGATACTGTACATAAAATGTAAAACAGGTTTAATGATGGTGGTTATTTATATATATATATCCCTCTGCTGATGTAAAGTACATCACCTAAGTAGCAGCCGAGTGCTGCTTTTGTGCCTACAGCAAACAGATCCTCTCAGATCAGCACTCAGCAGGTCTTTACCACCGTCACAAACCGGCCGTGTTTGTTTAAAGGGAAGATTTAAAGACGCCAAGCTCCTCTTGCTTTCCTCTAAAATGGCGTTTTAGCATGGTGTTTGCGGAGCAAACAAGCGCACGGCGTGAGTGTGCTTTGTGACACTTGGCAAACACCATCATCTGTTGTTTAAAATCGGCCCACGCGAGAAGCTACAAGACAAAGCCTGGTTGAGAAAGTAATCGACTGTCTAGACCTCTTTAACAAAGGCTGGCCCCTTTACAAAAGCAAGTCGCAACTTTTTTTTTTTTTTTTTTTTTAGTTTCTTTGGCACACCAGGCTGGTAGGGCAGCAGAGGGGTCCACATGAGAACGAAAACGAAGAGAGATGCCAAAAACACGCCATGCTGGTGGCCCTCACGTCCGAACACGGCCAAGATTATTACTGAACTTAGTCAATAATGTGAATAGAAAGCATAGAGCGGCTCCCAGTAGGGGGATACCAGTCCAAAGAAGCTGGAGAAAAGTACGGGTACTGTGTCACAATTATATTCAGATAGTTTTTCTTTGTTATGCTAATTTGGAAAAGTCAATAAAACAATAAGAACAGTCATTTTTGTAAAAAAAAAAAAAATAGATTTTTTTTTTTTGTTAGTTTATGTAAATTTTCTTAAGTACAAGAACAAGTATACCATTTTAACAATTTTTTTATACAAACTACACGGTGGCTTAGTGGTTAGTACCGTCGCCTTGCAGATCCAGGTTCCGGGTTCGATTCGCACCTCAGGTCTGTGTGAATGGAGTTTGCATGTTCTCCATGCTTGGTGGGTTTCCTCCGGGCACACCGGTTTCCTCCCACAGTCCAAAGACATGTAGATTAGGTTCACAGGCATTCCCAAATTGCCCGTAGTCTGTGTGTGCTTTTTGAAGGATTTGCACCCCACCCAGGGTGTACCCCACTTTGTGCCCTAAGTCTCCTGGGATAGGCTCCAGGCCCCCACAACCCTGTGTACAGGATAAAGCGGTATAGGCAATGACAACGACAAACTACAAGGGTTGTAGTCTCACAGTTAGGAGAGTAAAAACTCCATTTATTTCTCTACTGTACATAATCCACTGCTAAACTAATGCACTTATCCAAGTGTTTTACTAGTGCTTGGTGCAAGGCAGAAAGGCAGAAAGTTTTCTCAGTATACCCGAGCCATGGCCTCCCAGGAATCCCTTTACCAGCCCATGTGGAACGTGGAAATGACTTGGAGTGAGATCTGGACCGTATGGGGGATGTGACAATAACTTCCAGCTGAGTTCCTGTAACGTACAAGCGGTGTTCTTGAGTGATTGTGTGTACAGTTCACACAGATACTGTAGCTGCATCTCTTCTGCAAGTTGTCGTCAAGTTATCCATAATTTTTCAAAGATCAGGGATCGTCATTCACGGCTGCACAGGCTTATTTTAAACGTTTGTACCATTCAAATGTTTTCCTACAGGGTGATCTCAAAGTCTGGTCCCACAGGCAGCTGAGTGCTAATCACTTAGCCACTGTGCCATCACGCAATGTTCTTTACTTTTTAAAAGACTTGACATGGAATTAGGGACAAGTGTATGATGTACTAATCTTAACATTTTGTTAAATAAAAACTTGCAAGTGTAATAATCACAAACATAACATTTGACTTGATTATGATCGTACTCAACAAATTATTTAAATTGGGTGTGTGCATTTATTAAAGGTCCCATATTTTACTATTTCTTTAACAAGTTAACTCAGGCCTCAGAGCTCTCTGTTAATGCTCCAGCTGAAATACCCCTCAAATATGAATTTTTTCATACCTCATACTTCTTTTATTGTACTCCTCCTCCGTGTAAATGAGCTACCGCTGAGCCAATCCCACAAAGAGAACAGTAGAGGGCTGGGGGAGGGTCTTTTCTTATATGAGGTCAAATTATGGGGAAACATTTTATTAGTTTGTTTAAACCCTGGTCAATGCAAAAATGGAAAAAGGAAAAACAGCAGGGGATGGTTTTTGTTATTTCATGCACACTGAATACTAAAGTAAAAGTCTAAAAATGACAAAAAAAAAAAAAGTGAAGTATGCATAATACGTGTCCTTGTATTGGATGCTGATACTTATAAAATGTCATAGTTAAAAGACACAGCATATCAGAAATAAGCCTGAAAGGCAACGATGATGATAAAAATAATCAATTAGCATGAGTACCCTGAATATGAGCATTTTTTTCTATAATACATACTAATGTGCTTAATACCTCTTATACAACAGTGATTTATTTAAATTTATTTACCATCCATGAAACAGATTTTGTTTTGCAGCCTGAAGGTAATAACACACACACAGGCACATGCGCGCACACACACAATCGTGTTGTTGAGAAAGTGTTAACCTGAAGACTTTCAGTCCTGAAGACTTTCACCTGGCAGAAAACTTACAACAAAACCTGTGGTGTCATGTTGCTGTGGTATAAAAAGAATAAAACGCTTCAGTAGGTTCTGATGATTTTTCTATAACAGAACACCCTTGAACGTTTTATTCCTTACTTCATCAGTTGATGTTAAATCTTATTTTTTAAAGCCGCCATGTTCTCAGACTTTCACATCCTCATGATGCTCCTCATGTTGTGACATAATTTCCCTCAGTAATGATAATGCGTGTTTGCTCGTGTGGCCTTCCCCTAGCAAATGAGCTAAATGACTGGTTTATGACTGTGTGTGTGTGTGTGTGTGTGTGTGTGTGTGTGTGTGTTGTTATTACGTTAACATAAGCAGAAGAGAAGAAGGGAGAGGATTGATGATTTGGCTTGTTTACCGGCGTGCTGCTTGGCCACAGCTTGCCATCATTGCTGCTGCTGCTGCTCGAGGCCTCTGGAGGTTTCCCCGGAGCCCTGGAGTGCAGCGGAAAAACCAAAACACTCCTAAGAGGAGAAGTGCAGAGGTGAGCACGCAGTTCAGCACGCTTTCTGACCTCAAACAGCTAACACAGTAAACGCTTACACTCGGATGGACGTGACAAGCCAGGCAGAAGAGATAAACGCTGGAGGAGATTAGGAATAGAGGACCAGGGGGGGATGATGATGATGATTATATGATGATGATGATGATGATGATGATGATAAAACGGTGGCAATGATATAACGATGTATTCTTAAGAATGAATAAAATATAGATTAGATTTTTTTTTTATAACAAGTTCTAATCTAAAGACAGCTCTGCTTGATTTTGAAATAAACCCTCAATATAAACTTGTATATTTTGTTGCTGCAGTTGGTCACTAACTAAAACATTCAACTGTCTACATGAACAGTTTGAAACCCAATTTCCAGACTTTTACCCATGTTTGCAAATTATTATTCTCTGACACACAAGGTCGTCTACGACAAAACATTTATTTTGAAACCTCTATATGACCTTATTTTAGAAGCTTTAAACTTCCATGTTTAGAGCAAAACATGACACGTAGCTGCCAGATTTTCAATCAAAAGCTGGTGCATCGTGACGAACCAATCTGTCATGTGATCACAGTGGCTGCCATCAGAGGTTTAAATGTGTTCAGTGGATTTTTGGAGAATGTTGATGCCAAGAAAAGGATGTTTCACTCTGTTATAGCCATTGCAATCGCCCAGCAGTAATAAATGACAGATATTCATTGCTAAACATTGAACAAGATACTTTCTGTGAAAGAAGACATTGATTTGTGATTTGGATGTCATTCGAAAACCATGTTATATACTGTACATAACATAGCTGCATGGGATAACTGTAGTACTGTAAAGCACTGTGATTAAGCAGAGAAATAACATTACAAAGCAAAACATGCACAAATGATTTGTGTATTAGAGAGATGAGATGTACGTACATGCTGTGTGTGGGAAGCAGTTGGTTAAATGGTGCACAAAACTGGTAGCAGGCAAATCTGTATACTGAAGTTTTTGTATAGCTTATCATGTTTCTCATGATCTTCAATAATCTTTGTAATTAACAAGGTTTTGTGTGCAACAAAACTCAACACTTTTTTCTTGATTGTAATTTGAGGCCACGACTCACTACAAAATCACAATCAAAGCATGAGTTTGCTATATTTCTTTAAATAATACTAAATTGCAATGCTAAACTGCATAGTTATAACCACAAGCATAACTGTAGTATGATTTATCCAATGTGGCAAAACTGTGGGAGATGGATTTATAGCTTTTTGAAAAATCACACAAAATTCACTTATATTACCCAAACAATTTTGCCATTTGTATTTTGTTATCCCTTTACCATGCACAAAATATTCTCTCTCAGTTTGCAATATTAATTGTTTCATTTATTATTTTTTTTTAAAGTATAAAAATTGAGATATCTCATTTTGCTGTCAAACTGCTCATATATCCGGAGCAATTCCGAAGGTATAGATAAAGATATGCTTCTCTGCTGTCTGCAGTTTCAAATTATCATAAGCTAATGGGCAAAAAAGTAATGATTAAACTCTGTGAATAAAATATTCATATCGCTCTGTCCACATTAATAACTCAGCTAAATTCACAGATCATATAATATTAGCAGCAGTGTTGAGGTGTGTATGTATATTAGGAACAGCAATATTGTTAATTCCCATGATAAATGTGCCGGGTGCCGTGTGTGTGTGTGTCTGCCACTCACGCTCCGTGTGTGTGTGTGTGTAGTGCCTAACAAGGGGTGAATAGTGCTGAGCCTGTGATGGCTTCATTACGCCAGCCTCTCTTACCTTCTGGAAAAAATTAAAGCTTTAATGAAGTCCGTTACGAGATGACACCTCCTCGGCACTTCGGCTTTAAATCAGAGATAATGAAGGCCCATTAATGAGGGCTTCAGTCAGAGCACACCTGATCTGCTTCTCCCCTCCTCCCTTCCCCCATCCCTCCCTCCTCACTCATTCTTTCTCTTTCTCTCGCTAATAAATAGCACACAGCTGAGTCAGCACAGCATCTTCACCTGAGAGACAAGCTGCCTCGTAAACACTCACACTCTCTGTCTCACACACACACACAAATTCATGCACACATGCCCACTTCACCTGGGACATGAATCTGTGTCCCATTGAACCGATGTCTGTTACACTTCTAGTACACACACACACACACACACACACACACACACAGAAAAGTAGATAGACTTCAAGAAAGACATGCAAGCAGGCAGAAACAAAGACATACAGACAGAAACAGACACAAAAAGAGATAAGCAGAGAGAAAGACAGACAGAAAAGAAGAGAAAGAAAGAAAGAAAGAAAGAATGCCCCGGAAAGACAGACAGAATAACAGACAATAAAACAAAAAGAAAGAGATATGCAGACAGACAAAAACATACAGACAGATAGACAAGCAAGGAGAAATACACACAGAGAGACAGACAGAAAGACACACAGGATGAGAAAAACTATTTACAGACAGAGAGACAGAAAGACAGACAGAATAACACAAACAAAAAGACATAATGGTAGACAGACCGAAAGACAGATATGCAGACAGACAGACAAAATTTTAGAAAGAAAGAGGGAAAAACCAGCTAGACAGACGGACAAAATGAGAGATACACAGGGTGACAGACAGAAACCAGACAGACAGGTTTATATAAATCCAGAGAGACAGAAAGAAATGAAAACATGAAGAAAGACAAACAAAAAGGAAGGGAAGTAGACAATGAGACACAGACAGAAAGAAAGACAAAAATGACAGTCAGACAGACAGGCAGACAGACAAACAGACAGACACATAGCTAAACAGATGGATAAATATGAATAGATAGATAGATAGATAGATAGATAGATAGATAGATAGATAGATGCCACTTTTGTTACTGAAACATCAAACCAAACAAAAGCAACAGTGTGATGCAATTTAACTCCACAGTTGAAATGTTTTTGAGTTTCTGGATGTCTGAAAATGCCCTCACAACACATCACAACCCCAGCCAACCCCGACTCTCATCATTAAGTGATTTGAATCAGCACTTCTTCAAAAGGCCATGATCGTGAGTCACATCCCGGGCGTCGATTCCTCAGTGCATGCAGAAGCAGATGATGAATTATATTGACAGGTGACATTTGTTGAATGTCAGTCGTATCCCTGGACATATGGCCACTGTCTTATGCTTCCCGTGTCGTCCTCAGGCTCGACACGCCCTGGTCCCACGCAGCTCTTCTACGTCACGGCTACCTCTTTACTGCCGATGCGGCTTTCTGACAGTTAACATCCTGTCTTGTGCTGGTTATGTTTGAACCCTCGATGCTTTTAACCAAACCCAAGGGAAAGGAGACCTGCTCCACGAAAGCCGTCAATTAAGGAACAGGAAGGTTTATTTTTCTTGCTTTTGAGAACCAAATTAAATTCACCTTTAGAACCAGGCTGGGACGCACCATTGCAAACCTGTATTTAAGGAGCTGTCAGAGAGAAACATTTGAAACTTGAGATAAACAAAAAAGCGCCCTCCGTGCCCGCTGAGCTAAACACCACTCCGAAGCTGCGAATTAGACTGGGGGAGATCCACAGTGCGGTGCTTTTGTTTGGTGCCGCATCCTGAGAACGGAAAAGCACACGTTACACGAGGTAGCTTTTGTATGAAATACATTGTATCACGTTCTTCCTACTGAGCGTATTTCATATAGATAATGACAAGAGCTAGGAGGATATCCGCGTGCTCTGACGAGCGTGCTAATTAAGAACACGAGTGCCATTAGAGCCGTCGGGGTGTAGAGTGTGCACGGCAAGGCGCCGCCATAGCTACACACGGCTCGAACAACACGGGTCCACGTCACCTGGAGAGCAATTGATTCCAATTATATCATATCATAAAATGCCCCAATTTTATCGTCAGGAAATCAACATGGGGCTCCTGCTCCAGGTGTTAGCACTGTAACTAAAGGGTTCATTTCTGTCACTGTGTCTTCATGAGAAATGTTGCTTAAAACCAGGGGTCCAGTCATCACCAGAGGCAGGGGGTTAACGGCTGATTTGGCAACAGAAATGCACAAATGAAGGACTGCAATGGTTTCAACTGGTTTACGATTCTTCAACACTAAATACTCACAGGGAATCAGTGGACATTTTCATTATACACAATGTCCACAAATTCAGGAAGCTTTGAGAACATGTTCAGCAAACACATCAATCTGAATGTCTTGAGCAAAGTCTCTAGGTTCTACTACTAGGGTCTCAGGTTTGATCTTGAAATTGGGTTACTGACTTCATAAATACGTTCACATTACAAGCCACATTGTTGAATTCAAATTGATTTTTTATAATTTTTTTTATCAGGTCGGATTTGCATGTTATGATGGTTCACATTCATAAGTACAACTGACTTTTATCTGACTCTGATGTGGACTTGTATGTCCTCTGAAACGCTACGCATGCGCACATCGATAAGTCTTTGCTTGTGTCTTCAGGGTTAAAACACATTACGAGTTCATATGATCACTTATTCATTTTCACTCATTCATTGCGATTTTAGCAAAAATATGCCTGGGATTTTGCTCTGGAGGACAACAAGCAATTAGTCGGCTGTATTTGTTGAGATATAGGAAGAAGCAAGAAAGCCAGTATTAGCTGTTTTATCAGCTACTGCTAGCACTGCTATGAAATCCTCATACTGATTGACGTCAACAAGCACCATGTGCATGCAGAGGGGAAAAAAATTAAAATCCTGCATTAACTTCAATCTGCACATCATCTTTCAAGTCACATGACCGCATATTGGATATGTATCCAATAGGACCACATACTGTATGAAAGTGACTCAATCTGAAAAACATCGGATTTGTGCGTTCTGACAGCCCTAAAAATTCTGATCAATGTCACATTAGGGTAAAAAACAGATTTGAGGAACTTCAGGCTGCAAATGTGAACGTTGCCTACTGTGTGTCCTCTATGTGTCCTCACACTAAGAAGGGTAGGTTTCTTCAGGGTTGATGCCCTGGGTATATTGGTATCCCACTCATATACAACTATCACCCAGTTCCTGGCATAGACTCCATGATCCACCATAACACGTGAGCAAGTTCAAGCAATTAACAAGGATGAAACAGTTGTTCTTTGGTATTGTTCCTCCAGTGGTATGATGGTGATGGGCAGTTTGTTTGGTCTTGTTCCTTTGGGGAGGATCTGTAAATTATGTGATTTTTAGCCAACATTCTGTTGTGAGACGTGCAATACTCAGATCAGATTTTTGCAAGCTCATAACAAGGACCAGCCAATCACATTATTCAATGCTTAACTTTTTCACACATGATTGACTTCATCCAACTTTTCATCCTTCATCCTTCATTTTTAGAGGATAAATATTTTTAACTTTTACACTCCGCCAAATAGACAAACCGCTTGGTGCAAACGGCTTTAAATTGGAAAAACACTTGCAATGCAGTATAAGGAATAGATTTGCATAACTGCTGCTTCACACCAAAGCTTCAAGAGTCTTCGGATATTGTTGCAATCATTTCTTTGTCGATTATTTGTTGCGTTCTCAGAATTCATTCAAGGTGCAAAAGGTTTTTTATTTACTCGGTTATACTCCTTCAAAAACCTCCACAACCTCTTAAAACCTTTAAGCAAACGTTTATATAACAAACAATAGAGCCATTATACATCAGTTTGATTTTATGATCAAGCATTATGCATTGAAAAGGTGTGACGCGTGAAAAGACTCCCAAACTTTGATTGAAAACATTTGGAGACATGAGAGTGAACAAACTGCAGGCAGAGAGACTGAAAAAGAGTTTAGGTGAGGATTTAGAGTTTTTTTTTTTTTTTTTTTTGATTTCAAAGAAAACTTTTAAAACACAAAAATAAAAAAATGGAGTCTGTGTGACTTTCGAATTAATCCAGATCCATTGTGAATGCCCTAATCCACTCCTAATCTGGATTAGGTATCCCAGTGTGTTTTTTCCCCCTTGCTCTTGAGGCCGCGGTCAGCACTCATCCCTTTGCTTTGTCTACGTGCCGGCCTCCTTAACGTTTTAGCAGCTCCCTGACTGGCTGATCTTTGATCTGATGTCTTCATAGAGGAGATCTGCAGGTTACCTATTTAGGATGCAAATCCTCCACCAGAGCCTATTGGCACTTTGCAAGAGAGCTAGAGAGAGAAGGGGGAATCCCTAGGAGGTGGACTCGGAGGGATTCCTGAACGAAGCTCTCGCACCCCTCCGACACCCCTTTTCGTTTTCTCTGATCCGTTCGGCAGTATAGATTAAGGTAGGGGATAACCTTTTCTTAACGCAGAAGAAAGAGTATAGTGCGGACGAGCCTGGGGTGGGCCGCCAGGATGGGGTTTGGGTTTTGGGGGGGATCCTCTTATAATAAAGCAGCATGCCATAAAAGCATGCTCTGTGTCAGGAGCTGGTGAATGGAGCTCAATGGAGGCCTATTCCTGGGCTTGACAGGGAGCCTTGCCAAAGCCTACCTAGAGCCAACTAAGCGTGAGTAATCTGCTAGCGTTCAATGGCTGGGGCCAGCTCCATTCAGCCCTTGCCGAACTTTAAGAGTTGATAAATTTATTATCTGTGGCGATTAGAGCCGCTGGCCCCATCACCTCCTCGAAGCTGACGGGTCTAAGAGCAAAAAAAAAAAGAAGAAGAAGAAAGGAAAGAAAGGATCACAAGTGGGAGCGTGAAGAAGGAGTCTCTCTCTCTCTCTCTCTCTCTCTCTTTTTTAGCGTCTCTTAATTACTCTTCCCGCACTCCAGGACTAGGCTCCCATAGCAATGGGCCTTCTAATTGCAATACTAATGCGCTCGAAACCTCTGATTTGAAATGAACCAAGGCAGAAAATTGATTTCATGCTGTGACAGTTTATATATTGCTGCCAGAAGACAAGTGGCCCGCTGAATGAGAACTGTACCTTCTAATTTTGTTTGGTGGCGAGAGGAAGAAAATATTTGCTTGGTTACGTTTGGACGGGGTAGAAAAGTCACTCGGCGATGTCTCCTCGAGATTAAACAAAGCAAAATTCCACTAATCGACCGATGACGTCGCAGGACTGAGGCTTTGTCCATTTAACAGGTTGTAATGACATGTGAGTTAAATGGGGGCCGGGCCAGCGAAATAAGCGCTACGAGCTCCGATGAGCTTTGTTAGCGGACGCTCCCACCCACTCGAGCAGCTACAAAGGGTGCAGTGGTTTGGGACAAATCTCACACACCCTTCAGCACATGGACAAACAATTTTATTAGCTCCATTCAGCCTACCACTTGCTTGCACCATCTCTCTCTCTCTCTCTCTCTCTCTCTCTCTCTCTCGCTTTTTTAAACTCTAAGTGCTACCAAACAGATCAGGGCGTGCCATGAGACAATGTGTAAGTGTATTTGCTCAGATTGCAGCTGTGATGAGAGTAAATTGGGCGCTTATAAGGCATGTGCTTATGTCTTTGTAGACTGGGCAGCCATTTGTGCCTCACTTATGTCACTTTAAAAATACATATGTACAGTAAAGGTAAAAGATGGACAATATCACAATTAGCTACGTAAAAAAATCCAGATATGGAGTGTCGGTACGCAAGAGAGTACACAATAAGTACATATCTTGCATGTTGCATTATATTGCATAACCATAATTTAACTTTTAACATAATTTCCACGAGACATCTCGTATACGTTATGAAATTTTTTAATTTTTGTACATTGACATAACCTTGTAAAGTGAACACCTTCACCCTTATAAAATATTTGGAGGTCACACAGGCAGCAGAATTCTGCATTTCAGCTGAATTCTTTAAGATCAGAGGAAGAAGGAAAATAAGCAAATAAGAAAAACGATATTGCATTAGCAATGAGGCCAGTTGTTGTTACCTAAACTATAGTCAGAAAGTAAAAATAATTTTAATTCAATAATTAGCCTGTCATGTCATTAGCATGAACGCTTGTTAGCTTGCTATGCTTGTTTTTAGTAGAACTGCCAATTCTATGCTAAATAAAAATAACCCTTGTTTCTGAAATGCAACCTTTCAGCAAGGAGCAACATTTCTGAATGGTTAAATGCATGTTTTCATATTTTCAGTGGTAAAAGTAATTAAATTTTAAGACTAACAAGGGCTAAATGGTGCCCCAATTACGGAATCGTCCAACTACTGAGCTGCAAACAACCGTAACCCAGTCACCCCAACCAACAGGCGGCTACAACATCAATTTAAATCGCACAAATATACGACGTATTCATGAAGAACCTCCAGCGATAAGCACCGACTGAAATTCAATTGACTGTGAAGTTATGTGTGTGTGAGTCATTATGTATAATTTGAGCTAACACACAGACAAATGTGTGTACAGAGCTTTCAATCACTTTCCCCGAGAGCCTCTTTTCATGTGTAAAAGAGAGCATGGAGGAGACTGACACTTAATCCTTATGTTAAGTGTATATCCCTGGGTTTTGACAAATAAGACATCTTTATCTGAAAACACTGATTTGCATCCTACTGCAGTGTTTGTGAGACTGAAATACAGTCTGTACCTGGGATACTTGATTTGATGTCCTACTGTAGAAAGTTTTCTAAGTATGCTGGAGCCATGATCGGACTGCCTGCTTAACCTCTCAAAACCATTCAAATCTTTTACTGCGGCTAAGAGCCTCATCGCTGTATTGTGCTTGAAGTCCTCTGCAAATGTCAATCGGCTTTAAGCCTTCATTCACAAGAAATTTCACCTGCTTTGACTCGAACGACCCTCATATTAAGTAACAAATTAAGTCTGATATCAATTAATATTTCAGTTAAAATCTATTATGAACTGGAATCAGCTTAAAATGTGGTCATGGTTTGTTTTTTTATGTAAGGACAAATTGATCTACATTGATCAGCATTTTCAATGCCTGTAGTGTACGATTGTGTGCAAGCTTGTGCTTGGAATAGCCTCCAGGCCCCTCATGACTCTATACAAGACAATCAGTATAGATGATGGATGGATGGATGGATGGATGGATGGATAAATGAGTTAGTTTAAAATTAATTTATGTATTGCATCAGAGTTTCTTCCTGTTCTTGTTTAATAGTACAATGTCCAGTGCACACGACATTTCTGCAGAACACCACTGCACTGTTTAGAAGTCCACATTTACCAAAATAAAATAAATAAATAAATAATAAAGCCATAACTGCAAATCAAATATGCAGCACAATTCGACTAATTTCAAGCATTTGATTCAGGCCCGAATCTCATATTCTCTCTAATCGAACGATGTTAGATTTCAACTTGGAAATAAACTGCGACTCCACTCATATTTTCTTCGACTGCAAGTTTTTGTTTCACACTCGAGCGTGGCTGTTTTGTCTCACCTGCAACAATGAACAGCAATGAGAAAGAAAACAAACCAGGTTTTGCGTCAAATCGACTAAACCCTGCATACGTTATGAAGGAACCCTTAGGGAGCGTGAGTTTGAAGTGAGCACTCAAGTAGGCAGAAGGAAGGTGGCAAAAATGGTGAGCCTGCATAAAGATGGTTATAGGCTGTGTGATTTCTGCAGTATTTTAAGATTAGAACTTGTCAAACTGTATGAGATAATCACAATAAAATTTTTAGCCAAATGAGACAAGTACATTATTCAGTAGCTACTTTAATACAGACAATATTTCTTTGATCTGATTGAGATCAATCATAGAAGGTCCATCTTAACTGGATGAGTGTTTACATGCTTAAATCTTTTAATCACAATATCAGAATATAACTTTTTTTTTTTTTTGACATGCGCAAAGTGGTTTTGCTCACTGTGAAGGATTTAATCTGCTAAAAATATAACAGAAGAAGGAGTATTGCAAGTGCAACTTTGAGGTTTGGTTAAGCTTTTCCAATAAATCCTACAAAAAATTTCTGTATCTTCTATGATTGGTTAGATGCTACATCACTACATGTGAAATGTGAGCCAATCAGTGCTCCTTCCTCAGCCAGAGACCCGGTGGATGGAAGTCTACTAGTGAACTAAACACAAGTGGGAGAAAGCTGTTTGTTCCAACAGAGTTCACTGATCCGGAACGGAAGCAACGTTTCTTTGCTAAAGTTCATCAAATCACTTAACGTTACCCCAACTTGGGGCAAGCATGTACATTTAGGCATTTGGCAGACGCCCTTATCCAGAGTGACTACTGTTTTTATCTCATTATACATCTGAGCAGTTTTAGGGTTAAGGGCCTTGCTCAAGGGTCCAACAGGGACAACTTGGTGGTCATGGGATTTGAACCTAGGACCTTCCCAACCATGGTCCACTGAGCTACCCCTGACCTGACATGTGCTAAAAGAACAGATTTATTATGGACCTGGTTTGGTTCCTGCCTCAGGTTTGTGTGCATGGAGTGCATGTTCTACCCATGCATGATGGGTTTCCTCCAGGTACTCTGGTTTCCTCCCACAGTCCAAAGACATGCAGATTAGGCTATTTGACGTTCCCAAATTGGCCATATTGTGTGAATGAGCATGTTAGTGTGTGTATGTCTGTGTGCCCTGTGATGGACTGGCACCCCGTCCAGGGTGTACCCCGCCTCGTGCCCTGTCTCCTGGGATAGGCTCCAGGCCCCCGTGACTGTACACAGGATAAAAAATATTTTGCCATTCTCACTACTTAAATTCAATGACCTGGATGTTATTTCTACCTCCAAGAAAAAAAAATACAGTTTTTTTTTATTTTCCCAAAAGCTTTCTAGAGTAAAAAGTTTCCTTTTTTACACATGCAGAAAATGTGTTTCCCGCTCCTCCAAGCTTTTAATTGGCCGGTGCACAAGGGACGTGGTGGTGTCACAGCCTCTGGGACATTCACCTTTGTACCGCAATAACAAAATAAGCAATTGTCTTGCAGATAGCACCTTTAATTAGTGCAGTCACGTTTCCCAACACCAGCTCTTCCTCATTAGAACCGTGAGAGACTAAGGGCCAATCGGAGGCCTTGACCTTGGGGTGTCCTAGTCTGACATGATTAAGGTAATGTGTGTGAAAGGGTTGATTTGCCTCATTTGCCTGGTCACTGTTACACTTTCACCCTGGCTAACGGCAGCAAAAGGGCAGTAAGTGTGTGTGTGTGGATGGTTGAGCTGTGAGTGTCAAATGTTCGCACAATGATGTGAAAACAAATTCTGTGGTTATGTGGTCAAGGTATTTTTCCGTTCCCAAATGATTGAGAGAAAAAATAACAAATAATACACTCTGTTATTATGAAAATAAAAAAATAATAATTTTACATTGTGGAACAGATTTTATGACACCCATTTTCATAACTCATTCTAATTATTCACAATAAAAAAAACTCTAATAATGTCCTGTTAATAATTATTGTCAGGAATTTAAAATCTGAATTTAATATCCTAATCCTCGAAATGATAATAAGACAAGCCTGTGTCAGTGTGTGTGTGTATGCGTGTATTCACCTGTTGCTCACGTGAGGCAAGCGGGCGTATGATGGCGTGTCTTAGGGGAATACAACACGTCTCATTCTGGTCAGGACTAATGTGGCAAAACAAGCAGGCGGATCCCTCAGGTAGATTTCCGCTGTAGCCAGGGAGAGATTAAAAGAGATTTACACTTTTGACCTTTCACGCACACACACACACACACACGCACACACGCACACACTGGTCCATTGATGCTCCATTCCATTGATGGTCCAGTTGATAATGATTGCATTTTAGTTACTAAACCCCTTTTGGTAATTCCATTAACATTACACAAAACAAGTCAAATACTTCAGGTGTAGTGTTTGTCCCTCATTATGTATGTTATAGAAAAATTATCACACTACACTTTAGTTATTCCATTTATTTATTTATTTAATTATTTCATATTTTTCATTTAAAATATGATGATCATGCGTATTGATGGGACAATCAGTGATTATATCCGATGATCAGTCGATTTCCTGCGCATTTCAAGCTATCGATTCTGAAAAATTGCAATTGATTTTAATTGTTAAAAATTCCAAACACACTCTATGTTGCATGTTTTTCTGCGCGCCCTCGGCAACTGCTGTGTGGTGGAAACGTGCATGTGTATTATGCTGATAACCGCATATGTTCAAAATATAATTGTGAACTAACCGTAACTAGGCCAAACAGCAAAGAAATTAGTTAAATTTGTACCATAAACCATAACTCTGAAAGATACAGAAGCTATATACAGTATGAGTCAGAACGAAGGTTGTGGAATTTGGTCTCCATTACTTACATTGTCCTCGTGTTCTGGATAACAAACTTCACTGTCGTTGTGCAGAGAAGGAACATTTATAACAACTGATACATACCTATTGTAATGTACTTATATCCACTGCAGTTTGTATTTGTTTTTGACTGATAGACATGAAAAAAACTGAACTATCACAGAAGGATTGTACCCTAATTAAACGATCGCTATTAATAATCAATCATTGATTGACTCACTCAAACTGACGATCCACTATAGAATGGTTACCGACTCCCAGCACTAATGATAAGCTTTTCATCCATTTATATAATTTATACAGTGCCGTGCAAAAGTATTCACACACCTTGAACTTTAACACCATTTGTCATGCCACATTTTTCAGATTTTTATTTGTAACAAATTTTGAAAACAAATTTTATCATTTCCCTTCGACTTCACAATTATGTTGCGTTTTGTGTTGGTCTATCACATTAACTCCCAATAAAATACATTTACATTTGTAACGTGACAAAATTTGGAAATGTTCAAGGGGTACGAATACTTTTGCAAGGCACTGTATTAGAATGGTAATAATCCATCATATCCTCACCAAACTTCATTCTAATAGTGTTTCATTTCATGGAAAGTGTGATTTAGATTAAATGGCTTGCATTTGGAGAAAAAGGATTTATTAATAATAATAATAATAATAATAACAGAGGACTAAATGTGAATAATATTTAGTGGTTTAAAAAAATCTTTAGAATGATACAACATCAAGTTTATCTATGCAAATTCTCAGTCTTGGGAAGTGACCTACTTTAAGCAAGAGAGCAAGCTTTGGTCTCGTGTCTTAATAATATTTTATTTTAGTAATGCCACTTGTTGCTCACACCACACTGGCTAAGTAGCTATGCTATAGACAATCTCCTGATTATTTTTCTTTTTTTTTAACTCTACCCTGGGGGGAAAAGTCTGCTGCTTAAAATACAGTTTTGCCAAAGCCTTTGCTCAATAATAAACAGAAGAATTCTCAGCTATTCACATAACCATTCCATGCATTCGCTTTGCAACAATGCGACCTTTTCCAGGCCCATATCCATATAGCCTTTCCTTCCTCAACCAATGCAAAGGAATGAAGCTCCTGTCAGAGATGCCCCAGCATCCTACAGCAATGCCCTCCCAGGCCTATTTGTATGGAAAACAGAGGTTACGCCTTGACCCCACCCTCTATCAATCAAAACACTCACAATGCTCCTCCATCTGTCTGCCGGTCCACATCAGTACTGCGCCTCCGTTCTGCCTCCTGTGAGCGAGAGGTCCTACGCGGAGAGCGGAGCCCCGAGCGACAGCCCCCACTTCCATCCACCAGTGGCCAATGCTCAGGGGGGCCATTAAAATCAGCAACATCACCAAGCAGTAATGACGAGCAGAAGATCCACTTCCTCTCTCTTTTTTAATGCCGTGACTCTTTATGCATCTCTGTGTGACACCGGTTCTACACAGTAACCCCACGCCGTGACCTTCACAGCCCCCAGACGCCAATCTGGGGATAACAGCAAACAAAACGTTGTATCTTCAGCAGTCGGGCGTGGGAGGAATCAAAGACGGCATTGTGGGGGAAAAAAAAGGCAAAATAGGATGATCCAAGTGGTGAGGTATTGTTAAATTGTCAGTGTGTTGTCAGATGATTAACACAGATAAACTAGGTGAAGTGGGCAAACGTTCAGTTTGTTTTTGCGGACACTTCACACATGTAGAAGAATCCTGAAAAATGAAAATGAACAGGATATGCACGCCAATACGCAATCAATTGCTATCATCATCCTTATTATAAGAGTGTTATGATTGCTTTAACTCAAGATGCACAAATATCATAATCAGTTACAACAAAATGATATTGTGATAAGCCCTAAATCTATGCTTTTTCGTTCTCAGACAGAAAAAAAAAGACATCTCAATTTGACGTCTCCTTGAAAAACAAAAAACCTCTGTCTGCCTCTAAGGCACTTTGCCCTCAAACTCATTGATTGCTCAACTGTCTGCCACTCAATGATAAAAAGTGCCACCCGAAAGCACGGCTCCCCCGTTTCTCCCACGATCTCCCTCTTTTGTCTCCGAAATGGTGTAATTTCAGAGATTGAAGTCGTTGCTGGTGGCTTCATCTCCTGCCCTGACAACAATAGCCCATGAATGCTTTCAGCAATGATGGATAAATTGCTGGGTAGTAAAATATTATATCTAAGGTAGGTGATGGGGCACCGTCTACGGTGTCGCTCTCTCCATCAGTCTCATGGCAGCTGAGGTAATTATAGTCTGTTATTCTGTCTCTCTCGCTCTCCTTCTCGGCATGGGAGAAGCCTCTGCTGTTTGTCACCAGCTCATCTAAACGAGCAAAAGGACAGTAATGGTTCCAATTAACATCTGTTGCCTGACTGGCATTTTCAAAGGCACTGACAAGCCCCTTTGGTGACCTTTTCCTGATTATTGACCTAACAAAAGTTCCATAATTAACTGTCCGTCTAAACCCACAATCCAGTGGCTATAATAGTGATAATATGGGTCATGATTTAAAGTAGAAAATGAACAACAGACTGGAACGTACACGGAACGTTCAAGTCATATCTGGACTTTTGATGCAGAATAAAAGAAAACACTTATGAGAGTAAAAACTCCCTGTATTTCTCTATATAATCCCCCCCCCCCCCTACACTAATGCACTTATCCTAGTGTTTCACTAGTGCTTGGATACAGTACCATCAAGGTAGAAAGTTTGCTCAGTATGCCAGAGCCATGACCCTGCTTCACGTCTGAAACGCTGGTCTCCCAGAAACTCCTTTAATGGCCCAAACATGTACTGTAGAAATGGCTTGGAGTACGGTCAGGACTACTGTGGGAATAATAGTTCCTGAATTGCTCAAGTGGTGTTGGTGAATGATTGTATGTACAGTTTCCACAGACAGATGCATTTCTTCTGCAAGTTATCGACAAGTTATCAGTCTAATTTCAAGGATCAGTTGCTGAATGTTCACGGAAACGATTGCAGTGCGCTGCAGAGGATCGTCATGGCCTTCTTTAAAACATTTACACTGTTCAAATGCTTTATTGTGACGAAGAATCTCATCACCATACTGTGCTTGAAGTCATGTGTAAATGTCAGCTGTTTTTTTAAGAAATTTCAATACAAGTCCTGGTTTGACTTGAATTTCTCTTATATATTCAGAACGATCAGTATATTCACTTCATCTATAAGATTTACTTTCAGTAATTCCATGCACTGTACTAAAACACTAAAATCAAGGCAGGATAGGGAAGAAAAGATTCATTCAATGCACCATCTGATACATTGGCAAAAGAAAGCATACTTCATTTAATAATCTAACCAAGAGTGATAAGAAACTTATAAGAAACTAATTGACGGTGTATTATAGCCTGATGTACAGAACAGTTAATATACCACTTGATTAATGTATTAAATGTACAACACAGAAGTAATTGTCAGTTTCCACAAAATGAGTTAGTTCCTGTTATGATGTACATTACAGCACTTCTAAATAATTCTCTAATTGCACTGGTTTGTAGACATTGGAGACTCCTTACAAAAGACCTCATCACAAAAAATGTCACCATATAAAAATACAAGGTTACACAGAATAACGAGAATTTGGTTAGTGACATTTAGTTAAATATACTTTAGTATTTCTACAAGTTTTAGGTTTCAATTACTATGAATGAAATGTATTTCTTTTACCACTTGTAGTTTTATTGGATTGTAAAAACTTACCCGTTTTTTTGTCACCCTGTATATTAAGAATATCAATTTTTTTATGTGGCTTACACTAGACAAGTCTTTGTGTAAAGTTATATAGAAATTTGAAGGTATTAAAACAAGTCCATTAATAAAAAACATGCAGCCTGAGCTATTGTCAAAAAAAAAAAAAAGCTAATCAATGCCGTCTGACCAGTCATAATCAGGCTCTATTTGGCACTGTGGTGTAATGGAAGGTGGATCTATTGTTTGTTACAACACTTTAAAACTATCTAGCATTAGATGTAGAGTACAAATGTGAAGCCAAATATCAAAGAATCATTTGCATTCCTGTAATGACTTCCTTTTCCTTTCATAATACCTTCAGTATTCACTGTGATGGCAAAGCACCTGTGCTCACTATTAGAAGAGTCAGGACACCACCCACTGTAGACCCGGCGCACCCACACACCCAGACCCAGCCACGCAGGGACGAGAGATCCCCCCGCTCTTCAATTTGTCCTTCCAAGGATTGTCTTTTATTGATGACTTTCTAGGTCAGCGACCCTGAGTGCTTTTCAAAGGATCTAAAAGGCACCCAGATGGGCCAGCTCAAGAAGGAGCCCTATTGTCGCAGACTTTCTATAGTGTCTTACAAATGAAATGCGCAGGAGCCATTAGCCCTCAGTGGATTGTTTTATGGGCTGGGTGCCCCTCTCATGGGGGGTAATGATGACAGTGCAGGCCACAGATCAGTCATCTCAACAATCGCAGCGAAGCCCCTTTCTTAAGACAAGAGGCTTTGGCTTCTCTTCTTTTGCCATCGCTTTTCACTGGGAATAAACTCCTGGTTAGGTTCACAATAGAGAGCCAAGATGTTGCAAGTTTGGTAAGCTGTGGTGACAGAGCAAACAATCTGTTGTTCCATCTTCGAACTGTGACTGCTTGCACCAGTTCAGGGAATATTCAAGGAACTTGTGAATCATTAACCAAAGCATGAAGTGCAAATGGACTTCATGACGGTGTGTTCAAAAATAACGACTCTCCACCATAATAAAATGTCTTTTATTGATGCCTTTTAGGACTCTTTGTGCTGTCCTAAAAGATCTCTGAGGTGCCCATACCAGCTTGTTCGGGAAGGGAGCTGTTGCCATGGTGCATCTTGCTGAATGTAGCATCATTTTCATCTTGTCACGCCAGACCTCGGGCAGGTAAAGCCTCGACCGCATTTCCTTAAGGGACAGGAAAGGCAGGTGTCAGCTTTCCACCTCATCCACCCCGATCCATGTGCAAACTCCCAGACTGTTGGCCGTGTGAGCTCAGCAGATAAGCTTTCGACTAACCCTGACATCACCTTATTGAATTAGGCTGTTTGTGTAGGTGGCCACCAGGGAAGGAGCCTTCACCTTCTCTTCTCACCTGTTCACAGGTGGGAGAGAATTCAAAGCTACCTCAGAGGAAATTAGTGAGCAACTTCATTTGGGTGCCAGCTGGGTTTGATTATAAATGATTTTGGAGAAGAATTTTTGACAGCTCTTTGTTAGAACAAAATGCTAATCTAATGTTTGGTACCAAATTGGTACAGACATTGATTAGCCAAAAAGATGTTAACTGATAAAAATATTTAACTATTCCATTGCACTGAATCATCATATCTGGTTTATCCCAAGAAAAATTATGAGAAAATCTTCCATACCACCTTGTTAGGTTCCAACATTCATTTATATTTAACCTTTTGAGACTCGATTGTCCTCATACAGGGACATGAAATTTCCTCCCTACTACATTATCCTTGTGTGATATGATTCTTTCAAATGTCCTTCTCTTTGTTGACATTGAGTATGTTCATAGTTATCAGGCGCTAATAAAGAGAAACAGCAGGGAGAAAGTGCAATGTACACGACCGTAGAGTCCGGGTCTCAGGAGGCTGTGTTTCAGTCTGTGTTTATTCCCATCATTGTGTTGACTTTGATTAGTTGATGCTGATATTTTTAGCTCATCCTATTTAAAATGTGAGGGCAGCAGCATAGAGAAAAGTCCATGTCGCCATTCTTTACAGCTTGTACAGTAGCTCACCTGTCAATCAGCTGGAAGTTGAAATTACGTAAGTTTTATTACAGATTTCACTAACTTCATGGCACTAAATGACAAGCTGTAATAAGGAAAATGCATTCTGACAATGTTATTTTTACCACCCGCTGTTCAAGTGCTGTGCGAAAGTCTGACTCGTCAGTCGGTAAACACTGTTGGGAGAAATGAAATTCGTAATGAAAACAAAACTCGTTCCCTTAAACCCAAATGAATGACACTCAAATATCAATACATTGAACAAGGAAATAAAGGATATAGCTCATTACAACCCACCCTGGATTGTTACATAACCTCAGTTAAGGTTTGTAGGCTTTGTAAAAGTTCACAAAAGCCCAAACTGAGAAGATCTCCCGATTTGGTGATGCCACCCAGAACTGATCGCACAGATCAGTATTTTTCAATCACTTTCTTCAACTGCATTTGTGAAGCTGCTGCTTGATTATCATATGTAATTTGTGAGTTGGGGCTGAGGGACTGAGGGACTCCTCTAATCCTCTTTGGCTGGCAGCTGCCTGGACCCCTCTTCCCATGTTTTGCTAATTTGGGTCTGTGATGTGGTACACTTGTTCAGCGCTGATTATTATCAGCAGCTCAAACGCTGAGGGAGGGACAAGGGATGATCTGAGCCTGGAACATGTATCCAAGTCCTATCTTGGCATATTTGCATAAGAGACAGGGGGCTCTGATATAAGATAAGCAGGTGACGCACATTTTGCGATCACAGGCTGTGACCTTAGTCGAGGGTGGGTTTGTGGAGAACAGGGGTGTTGATGAGCAGATATAAAAAATGGGATGTTTATTAGACAAACGGATTAGACGGGTGTTTTATTTATGAGGTCGCCCTCTCGGGTGGATATCAAACCCATCAGCAAATAAATGTTGTTAATGATCAACTACATGATTAAAGATCAGTAGAGGATAATGAATTAGCACAACAATTTCCCAGCTGGGTTACTCTTGTCTTTTTTGTTCCTTTCTAAACACACAAGACATTTTTGTGCACTGGGTCTACTTGCCCTGGTCTTTGGTCAAATTCGCCTCAAATCCAAGCAGGCCCGGAACAAATGTTAACACAGCAACAATAACCTTCTCTCTGACCAGCAGTAAAGCCCTTGGTACCAAATGGAGATGTTAGTGCTTGAACGCTACTGAGTAGGGTATTGTTTAATGCCAGTAGGTGTGTTTTCAATTTGGGACCCCCTGCCTTTAAGCTTTTATACTTCCCTAGGTTTCCCACAGTGCTGGAGTGGGCAACGAGCTTGCACTGTACTCAGACTCAGTCATTTAGCAGGGTCTTGGCTGTGCAATCCTGCCCTGGTTTATCGATCCCATCATAGGTACTGACTCAGCTATTTTCTGTCAAACTGCAATAAGTCAAAAGACTCTTCAATCCATTTCTGACCCTTAGGTCTGTCTGACTACGGTATTAGAATATCGAGCTTGATCTGGAATGGAGAGATGTGCATGATGGAATTCCTGAGTGAAAGGCAGGAGCCTCCCTGCAGGATGCTTCACAGTTGGTATCTATGACATTCCATGAACAAAAAAAGCTCTTCCACTAGGCTTTCAGACCACCTATCACTCTAGCTTCCTCTCTTAGGCCCCGTTCAGTCATTCCTGAGCAAGTAAACTGAATGTTGCAAAGTTTTTCACTGGCATTTCTTTGCTAAGGCCACAATAGCAATCGTGGGACTTTTGTTTGAAAGCAAATCCTGCCATTGCACCACCTCTACCTTCCAAAGGTTCCCCTTTCTTTGAGGGCTTTCTTGTATTTTGCCAGATCAATGAGTGGTCTTCATCTAATATCTGCACTCTATTTATGACAAATAATGACACCAAGTCGCAGTTAAAATGGGAGTCCTTGGGGCAGTTGCACAAACAGAGCAATGAAATTTAACCCATCATATGTGGGAACATGTGGGCAGATTAATGTCCAGCAAGCATTAAAGCCTCGGTTGCAAATGGCATCTGATCTAAATTCCTGCTTGATTTCTATCCCCTCAACAGACTCCCTCCCAATCTGCAATTTATACCATTCACTAGTGATCAGGCAACAGAGTGGCAGCCTGCCACATATGGATCCTCTCTTGATATCATTCAGCTAGCATGTAATCTTATTATGCAAAGTCTTAATCCGTACCTACGTCCCAATGCCCCACGGGTCACAATATTGCAATATCAAGGTGCTAGGAGGTCATGTTGTGTGATCCCTTTTCGATTCTTCTGGGGTGATGAGGGACTTAGAGGACAGTCCCAAGAGCCTTACGGACTGGATTGAGAAATAGAGAGAAAGATACAGAGAGGGAGAGATAGCGGGTAGAGACCTGCTGTATTTTTGAAGGATGAGATTGACACACTGTCTCCAGCAAGGATTAGACTTGATTTGAAGCAGTGGGATTTTTCCAGCAGACGCATTATTGGACAGGGGAATAAGAGGCCACCAGCGTGGCGAAATTGGATCAGGATTGGCGTTCGCTGTGAGTCAGCGGTGGCAGCTAAAACAGCAGCCGCCTCACCAATTTCTCTCTCCTTTCAGGTGGAGCCACCTCCAGTGACTTGGAAAGAGAGAGGATGGGAAGAAAGGGAGGGGTGAAGAGAAATTGAGAAGAGAGAGAGAGAGAGAGAGCAAGAAAGAGAAAGAGTGGTGGGGGTGATAATTTTGAGGTCTGTGAGGTTTAGCAGCAATGTAATGAGATTAAGTGTAACACCTTTGCGAGCAAAAAAAAAAAAAAAAAGGAAAAAAAAGCCACCTGGTGCTGTTACGGGCGGAGAAAGAGAGGGCACTAATCCGTTCCCATCTCTGGGACATCATTCAGAAAGGCCGCGAGTGATTTCCGCTCTGCAAGCCTCTAGTTAATTCCATCACCAGGCGAGATGAGTGTGTGAGAGAGAGAGAGAGAGAGAGTGAAGAGAAAATAAAGCCTAGAGCTCATTATCCATAACCAAAGCTCCCAAAAACCACAGACAAGATGTCATTCCAAAGTTCAAAGGAGAATCAGGATTCCTTCTTCAGAATAAATAAAACTTTAAAATAGTGTCATGCTAGTTATTGATTTCAACCAGTTTCCCACATAAGGTTTCCCTGTTGGAACCTTATAAAGATGCAACAATCTGGTCAGTATCAGAGAGTGAAGAAATTATTAGTTCCAATCATGGGTACAGAATGGAAGTTTAATTGTCTGTATCTTTCAATGTCATTAAATATGACTTTTTGCAGTCACATGACTACCTTGGCGTCAGTCAACAAATCTGACATTAATCTGACATTAGGCTAGTATGTATTTTCAAGTTTGAAGAAAGATTACATGATGATTACCAGATTACCTGATGATTTGTCACTCAGCTAAAAGAGTATTGTACTTTTTGTAATGTAAAAATTGTAATGTCATCTATATTTTTATTGTAACTTTGTAAATTGTAGATTTGTACATTTATCCCAAAATTTTACATTTAAAACATTACATTTCTCTGTCTTTCTTTTTCAGGTTTTTTAAGCAATTGCTTAACTGTCGTATAAGCATTTCACTGCATGTCATACTGTGTATGGTTGTGTATGTGACAAATAAAAATTTAATTTGACTAACCTAGCAATTGCTAGCTTCTGTTCTGCTGATTATTTTTATATGCAGCAAGTCGTGCATGACTTTGTAATATATTCAAAAAAGAAACAACCTTTTGGAAATGGATGATGAAGATAATCAGAATATTAATTTACAGAAGTTTGATTTGTTATCATAACATGATTTTACCTCAGACGGTGTACAAATATGTGATTCCTCCTGAATTTGAAGCAATAGTGCTACCTCTCTGCGCTTCTATGGAAATGGTTGTGGTTTACACTTCATAGTGGTTGTGGCTGATGTTTACACTTCATAAAATAATATGCATTGGACGTAAACATATTGACATTTCAAGCTTGCTAATTAATATCTGGGGTTGAATCCTAAATAGCGTAAAATGGAAAGCTAGTGCATTATGTAATCTCTTGTTATACACAAAGTAGTGGCCCAGTTCAGGGGGATTTGTAATTCAGCCTTGTGTTAGAAGTTAGTTTGCATTGTAGCTTGAGTTAGCCATGAACATCAACATGGGTGGTTTAGAGGTTCAGTAAATAAGAACAACTTACAAACAGTTACTTTGTAGACAAAGTGTTGTTCAAAATTATAAACATATCAGATGTGAATTCTTGCTAAAAGTGCTTCCGTGACATACTAATTTCAGTAACGCTCAGTACTCAGCTCACAATTTCTTTTTTGTGAGCAAAAGTTGCACCAACTGTTGGCTTAAAAAAAATAATAATAATCACTGTGGCATGAGAACGCTTTGATAAAACCATGTAAAGCCGTAACACAAGCCTACCATTACATTGTGCCATAAATTAATTTAAACAAATAAAAGAATTAGAAAAACTATGGTATTACCAGAAAAGTTAACCTTTTCAAAAGCGTTCAATGTGTTATTTTATTTGTGGCTAAATTCTATTGTTTTAACATTTTTTTTTTTTATTACACACAGGTTACATGCAATCATTGTGAAATCATCCAACATCTCTGTAAATTGAAAGCACTCAACCTGCCAAAATGACTACTATATTAGATAGTTAAATAAAACAGTTTCTGTTGAGTTTACACATACAATGTCCCATTTATGTTTAAAAATAATAAAAAAATTTAGACAACCACATAATATTGGTTAAGTATTGGAAAATATTGGCCTATCATTAAAAGATTTGATAAATAACCCAGAAAGAGACATCTGTGCACATGTTTCAGTCAACTTCAGGGAGTAAACTGTAACTCAGTCACACCACTCAATCCCCAATTATTGCCTTATAACAGCCCATCACTATTGTAAGTGATACAGTGATGGTGTCGATCCTCTCAGTAATCACAACAACCTTTGCATCCTGTTTCATAAAACCGCCAATCAGCAGGATAACTGATGGCCAGTAGCCAAGTCTGCCTCACAGTACAATCCAGACCAGCAAGTCTTGGTCACATTACACCTCACAGTAACCATCCTTCAGATTTACAGTTAATGGCTGATAATGCACTAGCGGCCCCCCGGGATGTGAGGCTACAAAACAACGTCGGCCTCGCAAGTCGCAGGAAGCCAGTGTGTGCCGTTCTGAATGACATGAGAACATTTAGAAGCAGACACATGGGGGCTTTTCCGATGATGGGGTCAACATAATGAACACAAGGGAGGGTGTAGGGTGGGTGTGTATGTGGAAGGAGGGTGTGGAAGCGTCTACATGATTAACAATCTGGGGTTATTTTTAAGTCAGGTCCGGGCAGGTCTGGACTTGCAGTGTGTGGGTGGGGGGAAGGGGGCACTCCAGGGCCTGTGGGTATCTCTGGGCTCTAGTGACGTCGCATACAATGGGGACGCGGTCACAGTGAGACTCCCCTCTGGCAACTGCTTTCACAACAAACGTGTAAATAGGCTCTTAAACCCGAACGCTGTAGCAGACTTTCACTTGGTAACAACAAGGCATTGTTTTATAAGGCAGCACTGAAGAGTTGGCTACAGCAGCAGTGATGGTGTAAGTGATTTAAGAGAAAGATGAATGTGCCTCTGCGTTGGAGAGTGTGTGTGGGTTTCGGATGTTTCAAGTACAGGGTTGCCAGGTCAAAGTAAAATCTTTACCCCGACTACATCCAAAAAAACAGCACAAAAGACATGAAACTAGTCCACATTGTTCAGGCGAAGTGTTTCTTTCGCTCTTTGCATGGTAAACAAGGTCACTGTAGTGCACACGCATTTCTGTTTCATAGTATCTATACAATGTCTTTATATCACTTACTGTACATTTGGACGATTTCGAAGACACCCTTAGACAGACTGACTTTAAGGGTTAAGCGTGTTCCTTAAGGGAAGCTGCACCAGGGATATGAACTCATGGCCTTCTCATCAGGAGTCTAACATCTTAACCAATGTGCTCTAAAATCACAATTTTCACAATCTTCTTCTTGTCTTTTAGACCTGGCATTTTGTTGGTATATCCAAAGAAACACACAAAATACACACATAACAAGCCTCGGCAACCCCTGAACTTGCTTTTTCGGCCCACAACCTTTTCCCAATCCTTTTTCTGTAAAAGTGGCAAGTCTGGCAACCCTGTTCAGGTTTAGAGGATGTTAAAATTGTGTTTGGGTTGAGGAGGAGTGTGGCAAGGTGATGGTTTGATTTAATGATATTGAATCTCACTGATCACCCATCTCCAGCTTTGTCTCTCTCACACACACACACAGGTAGAGGATTGTACTGAGAGCTGTTAGTGTTAGTGCCAGCTGAGTGAGCCAGATGATGGGTTGGGCAGTAAACCTCTGGCTCTCTGACACAGTGTCTAACATAAACAAAGAAACAATGAGAGTGCAAGCACAGGGCCGCCTGCAATCCATCAGCCCCCCTCACACAAACACGCATACAAACACATGTCCTTTTCAGGACATGGGGGGGATTATACATATTGTATGTAGCATATATGACATTTTAATTTTAAATAAAATGATTTATTATAGTGAGGACAATATATTTGTTTTTAATTGAGCACATACAAACTATGGCTTAGCAATGATGAAAAATATCGTTTTTAGACATTATTATCAGGAACCCCATCGCTAATCTTTAGCAGCCAGTAAACCATTTAAGGTGGGACTCAGGATCTGCATCATCAAAAGCAATACCTTTTTTAATACTCTAATGCATGTCGGCTGTGATAGGTCCAAGTTATTTAGTGTATTTTGTGACATCACAAGCCCAAATCCCCAATACACCATCAGATAAACAGAGAAAACAGTTACCTAAAAAGTTTTGACCCATATATTCAGAAGCATCTGTCCAGGGGGACTCGCAATTTTGAACCAGAAGTACTTTAATCCTATTTCTGTGATACTTCAGCAGCCATTAAATGACTTTGAAGAACGATTCCACAGCGTCGTGACTAAAGCTGTCCCATTTCAAAGGCTCCAAACGTGCACTTGTTTTCCCTGACAATGAAGGATCCAACAGGTGAACCCTTTGCGGCCCAACTTATGGAGGATGCAGGATCCAATTAGTACACTTTCAAATGTAAGTACTGTAACTCAATCAAATAGTTATTGATACTATTAAATATTAAAATGTATAAAAAGGGAGGGGGCTTACATGAAATCACCTCCCTGAGAGACAGGTTTTTGTAAAACATGGTAAAGTGTGGTCACATGACATTAGCCAATGGCCTCCATCCAACCTATACCAAAACCATTTCTTTTTTTTTTACAGGTCATTTATACTTCATATTACATTGGTATAGTAAGTCCAACTGTAGCTGTGAAGGTTGCTAGGCGACAGAAACGGTGCTTCATGACGAAATGGTAAGTGCGGAAACAGCTGATGATGCAAATAGGAAGTCCTCCGTAGACCAGACTGTTTCATTTCAGTTTGGACTTCATGGTCAATGCAGTCAGCAAAGGCCACAAGCCTACCAAGGATGCTGCCCTTGAATTGAGACATGGCTAGTTTCTGCTTAGAAATCAGCACAGAAGTTTGAACTGCGATGTTTGAGGCTCCTTCTGATTTACAGGAAAAACTGATGCCTGGTTAAACAGAGGTTGGGTCATCTTTTGACATAGTGGTCCAAAAAAAGAAGCCATCCAAACTGATTGGTTGATAAAGACGAGGCTTGAAGGCATCATATGTGGATCACAAAGTCAATATTTGCTAAATGAGGATGCTAAATATTTGCTAAATATTTGCTAAACATAGGGACTGAGAATTTCTTTTTCTGCATACAAATTCACTCACTTCTGATTTAAGATCTCGTGTTTCTAATGTGCGATTAGGAAGGTAGCACCTGCCGGTTCCTGTGACGACCAACTTTTGTGCGACTAACACCCATGATCCATGGAGGAACACAATTACATTTGTAGTCTCTGCCTAAAACAGGGAAGGAATTTTAAAAGATTTGAGCTGGAATATGAACTGGAAGCTGGAGGAGGGCCCTGCTTTTGTCTGCCTGAGATTATGGTCGAGTTCAAGGAGAGAGCAAGAGGAGGGAGAACGTAAAAAGAAAAGTTCATTAAAAGAAAAAGAGTGGCTTTGCACACCTCCTCCCTCTCCGTCTCTCTGGGCATCAGGCTTGCTTTGAAGGAAACGCTTCTCAGGGCTACCTGTGAAGTGAGATCAGTGAAAGCCACCCGTTCTCACTTGACGGGAGTTTAAGGTTACCGCTGCTGTTCTCTTGCTTACACACACAAACACACACACGGTGGCACACCAGGACTTCCACACCCCAAATGATGTGAGAAAAGGTGGCGAGCATTGAGGTCAGACTGGGTTACGTTCACCTGTGGATTTACTGCACTTTTTGATCTTTATTTTTTTTTTTTGTTTGCCACTGAGAAACGATAAACACGTAACATTAACGTGCTACATGAAATCATCTTAGCATTCTATTTCCAAGAAGGAAACAGTTGATGTGAACTGTATGGCAAGTAGGGATGGGAATCACCAGGGACCATCCGATACAATATTATCGCGATACCTAGTTGCAGATTTGATCTGTATAGCGATTCTGTTAGCATCATGTTTTTATAAATATCCCAATGCAACATTAGTTTTTTTTCCTTTAGATTTTGTCACGATTCTAAAGAAAAGTTAGCAGATAATTTATTCGTACCACACGGGGTGCTGTGCTGCCTGCCAATGTGTATATAGTTTAGAGTGTGCCACCTGTAGGATCATAGAGGAACTGCAATATTTCACCACCTCAAATTTAAACATGCATAAATTCAGAGTTAGTGTGGTGTAACATCAATTGCACCACAAAAGAATCATCACTAAATTGATCCTTCTTTAATTGTAAGGCTTGATTACTTCTGGTGTGTGCATGAAAAATAATAATGAGGGCTAAATTTACTTCGTCAAAAATGAAATCATTAGAAAGAAAGAAAAGATCTATCCTCTGTTTGTGCACAATGTACTTTTATGGGAACAGCCTGGTTAATAACGCATATTTTCTCCTTTAAAAGAGAACATTTTTGTCATTATATAAAATAAATAAAAATAAAAAATAGATATATAATAAAAATATTCACGTGCACCCTTTCAATTGCAGATGTGTTACGGATATTTGGGATATCAGCCCAAATCCAGCCAGAGTTTTACTCTACCTGAAACTCATACACAAAGACACAGTCTAGTCTAGAACAAGCTCAGCCCCAGACGTCTTCACTATTCCACAAAAATCCAAAATACTTAGACATTTGTGAACAGAAAAAATGTCTAACAGCTAGCTTGTTCATTCCAGCCATCTCTGGTTGCCTTTTATTTTATTCCTCCCTCATTGCTAAACTATAACATCAGTACCTGGTGCTGACAGAATAATAACTTCTTGAGTCTTGATTCTATTGATGGTGCTCTCTCTCTCACCCTGCCTCTCACGGTCTTGATCAAAAACTTAATGATTATCTGTAACCTGTAAACATTTTAAGCAATAATAAAGAATTTTTAATCTGCATGCGCAAAGCTCATATCTGTATCAAAACCAATACAAAAAACAATAAAAATCCATATTTTTACAAAAATAGCAAAAAGATGTCCACTACTGGGTTCCGGGTACTGTTGATCCTGTCTACACATATATTTTGTAAGGGTGTGTGTGTGTGTGTGTGTGTGTGTATACATGTGTGTGTTGGGGGGTGTAGTTGGGTGGACAGCGCACTTAATTAGAGCTTTGACAAGCCCACTCTCTAAAAGTGATGAGATTATCCCTAATTGATGTCAGTATGGATTAGGGTTCGGTCCGCTGCAGGCCCACTGGCAGGTCCGGCTTCAGGAGGGGACGCCGATGAAAAAGCGTGCTTTTTTTTTTTTTTTTTTTGCCGCTTTTTCTACAAGAGGACAGTTTTTTTTTTTTTTTAAACCAAAAAGCCTAATGACTGCATTTGAAGTCTTAATCAACCCGTGACCTTGTTTTTCTGAAACTCCACAGATCCCTTGATTACTGGGAGAAAAAAAGAAGTGAAACAAGACCAAACAAATCTAAGCTGGCTTTTTAGAAAACAAAGTGTTGAGGCAGTTCGGGACCTTTATTGTAAAATGTATTTATTTACAAATAAAGTTATTAAGAGGTTGTGATCTGTGTCTTTACAAACCTTGGGGTTGAAAAGGGAGGAAGGGAGGAAGGGAGGGTGGGGGATTGGGACGCCATATTGTTCTGAGAAAAAGAGCACGAAGAGCTGGGAGGAAATAACCTGAGGGCTTTTAGGAAAGAAAATAACATGACCCACTTCCTAAAAGAGTTAGGGATACATGAGAATTAAAGAGAGAGTTCTTCAACAACAACAATAAATAAACACGCAAAAAATATTCTTACTTTAATTTTCAGTAGTTAAATTCTTTATATACTTCAGTTTCTAAGCATGTTTGAAAGATCTCTTTGCTCACGGTTGTGACAGAATTTCCAAAAAAACTGACAAAAGACACAAACATATAAAAATTTCTGTTTTAATAAATACATGTATGAAATGAGTATAAATTACAATACTGGACATCACTGTACCTAAAAAAAAGTGTGTGAATACTCACCACTAAATGATTTCAAGTTTATGTGAAAATCATTAACCAATGACAACCAATGTTTTGTTTTGTTTTTTTTGGATAAAAAAAAATAAAATCTAAATACAGTGTAACCTCTGCATATGAATTGCCTCCCTTACAAATTTTCACCTTAACAATTATACAAACCAACAAACCAAACCGAACGCTGGCTAAGTGTCGCGTACATCCAAGAGCCATTTAAAACTCTGTCAACAAAAGCTGGTTTGCAAGAGAGTTAACCCACGATACCAACGTTGCCTTAAGTATGCGTTTAAAAGCGACGTGATTTTTGTGTGTTTTTTTTTTTTGTTGTAATATTGGTAATATTTTTGGAAATGATTCCCTGCATTATGGGAGAATTCATATCACAATACGATTTTTTTTTTTACCTTAAGAAGGAATTAAATTAAGCATATGCTAAGGTTCCGCTATAATGTCCTATAATTTGCATATACTGAAGTGCCAAATACTAGGTACTACAATACTGTCCCCAGTAATGAGCTCAGAATGAAGAATGAAAATGAAACAGCAGGTTGATGGGTTCACTGCTGAACGCTGAATGCTTACATCACCTAGCTCTCTTCACTTCGATGCTAAGTGAGCACGTGTCGCAGCACACAACGGCATCCTCGTCGTCCTCTGCGTCTCCGCTCTCCAGGAGAAACTCGCCGCCGCAGCGGCAGCTGTATGAGTAACACTCATTCTCTGGAAAGGAGGTGAGATATCGATTAGAGCACTGCAGTCTTCGCTGGGCAGCAAAAGTCAATGTCAAAGCACTGCGGGTAGCTCGAGCACTTCTTTCTGTAAATATTTAAAAGCTGGTCTGTTATGACTGTGTTAGGAAGTCGTGTGCCTGTTGCCTAAATCTGGAATTCTAACATCTGTAGGTGTTAGTGCATGGGTGTGTTTTTAATCTTGTGAAATAATCACTCGCTATAATTAAGTGACAAATTTTTCCATTAGTTGACAAAAAGTCTTTTTTGATTATAAAAAATATATATAATAATAATAATAATACAGAACTGTGCAAAAGTCTTTTTGTGCAAACATTTTTTTTTCCTTCATAATAAATTAAAATGTAGATTAAATTAAAGAAATGGTAACAATAGGAGAAATGAGAGAAACCAAACTAATGTGTAGACAAGGTGTGTCCATAGATGTGATAATCTGGTCATTCAGTACTTTCAGGTCATCAGCTAAATTCATTTTATTGCCACATAATTTATTGCCCTTCTTACCCTGACGCGCCAGTCACTCTGGAATACAGTCAATCTGCACTCATCAGATCACATGACCTTTTTCCATTGCTCCAAAGTCTGATCTTTATGCTTTCTAGCAAACTGAAGCCTTTGGTTTTCTTATGTCCACACAGCTGTTTAGTCCCAATTCTGTGAGTTCTCGTCACACTGTGTGTGTGGAAATAATTTTACTTTCACTATTAGACATAGCTCTGGTTTTTACTGGTGATTTTTTTACCATGCAAGTTTACTTCACCAAGTTTAAGTGATCTCCATTCATTATTTTTTTCTGACCACATTTTTTCCACAAAGTTGATGGCTCAGCGCTATTCTCCCAGGTTTTGATAATGCGTTGAAGGGTTCTTAACCCAGTTCCAGTCATTTCAAATACCCTTAGTTGTTTTCTTTGCTTGATGCAGCACAATAATTCAACTCTTCTGAAATGGCGACTTTTTTCATCCAGGTAGTTTATCCAGTATACTCAGCTGTTTTCCTCATCGAGGGTTGGGGTTTGAATTTTGCCTCTGGTCAGTTTTAAGGTTTTATGTCCTCACCATACTCGAGGGGTTTCTACTGGGTACTCCGGTGTCCTTTAATAGTCTTGTTGCCTTAGGTTGAGGTCTTCAGCAAGGTAATGCCCCCTACTATAATGATGGCTGATATGAAAGTCATAGGACATTACACCCAAGCATCGGTCAGTGATGTCAGCTTAGACAGACAGACAGACACATAGACAGACAGACAGACACATAGACAGACAGACAGACAGAAAGACACACAGACAGACACATACAGACAGACACATACAGACAGACAGACACATAGACAGACAGACACATAGACAGACACATAGACAGACAGACAGACACATAGACAGACAGACAGACACATAGACAGACAGACAGACACATAGACAGACAGACAGACAGACACATAGACAGACAGACAGACA
>JAQMYJ010000002.1:27194548-27206462 GCA_030014305.1 Clarias laeviceps | reverse complement strand
TGTTACTAAGTACTGATTATGTAGGGTGCCCAAACTTTTGCACAGTGCCACAATAATGTTTTTATTTTTTATCTTTGATGCATGGTTACTTTTAATGTCATAAGTTGAACAATGTTTGCTGGAAAATATTGTGCATTTTTTCCATTTCCAAGTGAGACTGTGTTAACAACTTTTAAATAAAAAAATCACCAAAATCTGTTATTTATCAAGAGGTGCTTAAACTTTTGCATAAGACTGTATAATATTAAGAAATGAGAGGTGACTCAAGACAGGCTCAAGTAATCAAACAGGCTGTTTAAATGCAGCATCCCATGCCTTGAAATTCATCTACATCTAAAAAGCAGCTCCTTTAAATATTTGTGAGTGATTATTCACTGCGTGCATAAATGAGTTGATATTAGATTAGTGTTTTAAACAATGTCAAAGCTTAAACAACAATTCTGTGCCTTTCCACTCGAGTCACCGAAGCTGAGATCAAACAGTAGCAGGTCGATAACTACTCACATTTAGTTGTGGAGAAAAACCACTGCAGGCTTTGGTTAGGCCCGGATTAGCACATGCTTGGAGCTCGAATCAATCTGAGCGTTAATTAAAGCCGAATCCATCACGCGGTCGCAGAGCTGCGATCAGAATCGTTACTACCTGTAACCTTCAGACTAATACCTCAGAGTGGGACAAGGAAAATTCATAATAATAATAATAATGAATTTAAATTATGCAAAAATAATAATAATTGTAATTATTAATACATAATATAATATAATATTACTACTATTATTGTTATTATTGTTATTTATTATTACACAATATTTATTACACATTATATCACATCTTAAAAACTATTTAAGAATAATTAATTAATTAATTAATTAATTATAAATTTTTCTCCCCCAACACATAAAAAAAAAAAACGGTCATAAACCTAAATTAAAAAAAATTAATAAATAAAAATAGGGCACTTGGAGTATGCTCCTCCTAAAGACGGCCCCCACCCTGCCGCCGCACTGGGCCCTGCGTGTACATTTACTGAAGCTCATAATGGAGGACTAGGGGAGTTCTTTCCTCAGGCAAGTGGGGAGAGACACGGCCTATCACTTCATATAAGAATAGGCCATGTGTGATAGACCTGACCTACATTTCCTCTCTCTTTCTCTCCCTCTCATTCCCCCTCCCTCTCTCATCCAGAGGGAGCCAGAGCGACTGTTATGCTGCACATCTTTAAATGTGTTATGTTTCCCATAACCCTCCACCTCTAATTCATCGTTTCTCTCTTTCACAGTCTTTCATTTGTGGCTGGAAGTCAAATTCTTGCTCAGGGCTTTGCTAACTCAACTTAAAAGACACGGATCCTGATTATAGTGCTTACTGTATATCTTTGCTGCCTTAACAAAAACAACAACAACTGAGAAACTTAATCATTTTGTTATTAGAATTGTCCTATTTACCAACTTGGCCTTTGTCTTCTGACCGTTCTGAACGAGGGACTCATAACTCCACCAAGAGCTCTGGATTCACAGGACAGTCCGATTTTTCATTGGAATAAGAAAGATAAACCACTTTGGGACATAATTCCACCCTGTCTTTAGGCACAGTTACATCGACCCTAATTTTCCACTAATAATCGGACTAATGCGCCAATTAGAATAAAAATTCAGCATGGGAGGGTGGATGTAAACCTTTAATAATCTATTGAATAAGTTTATATTCGCCCAGTAAACCATGTAATCACGATTTGATTGTTTCTCTCTTGCTGGATTTAATATGCTCCTTCTGCACGTTTGCCCCACCCGCCCTGTGGAGGTAATATTACTTGATGTGACGAGTTTCCAGGAAGGAAATTTTACTTCCATTCCTGATCTGTAAACTCTGTGAGAACAATTCTCTCTCTCTCTCTCTCTCTCTCTCTCCCTCTCTCTCTCTCTCTCACCTGTCTTTACTTCAGACATCCACTGGGTGTCTGGGCGGAGAAGAGGCACTGATTGGCTCAGATTTCACACGTAGTAAAGCATCTAAGTAATCATAGATGAGACTACATTCTGGTAACCAATCATAATGCAGAAGGTGGGATTTGTCTGAAAAGATGTGAAACATTAAATTTTGGAAAAAAAAAAATAATAATCTTCCTCCGTTATATTTTCAGATTAAACACTCTAAGATTGAACACTTCAAAGCAACCACGACGACTTTACCTTCTGATTAAATGCTTTGAGCATGTAAACACTTCTTATCCGATCAGCTTCCATGTAAACATGTAAGTTGGAATCTCTAACCAGAATGCTTTACATTTGATTCAGATTGAAGCAATATTGTCAATAGCAATAGATTATTTTCCCACAGCTGCATGAGGATTATTTATTTCTGGAGGGGACAAACAAACGAAAACTCTAAAGCATCTATCTTTATGGCGACATAACACCAGGACGCTGAGGAACCTACCACGCAGCTGTAGGTCAAACTGTCTCCTGCTCTCCTCATCACTCAGGATCTTCCAGGCTTGATCCACATCTATGAACCTCTGAAGCTGAAGCCCCGCCTCCTCTTCTGATAGGCCAGGGTCTTGTTTATCAGGGTGAAACTAGGGGGGGAAAAAAAGTATTCAAAATAATTCTTGAGAGACACAAATGATTAACGATTAGAATAATATTACGGTAATTTAAAAAATGACTATTAGCTTAAAAAAATAGTTTCAAGAAATTTGTGTGTAAAGTATTAGCGGTGTTCAAGTCAAACCGGAACTTTTGACTGTACAGAATAACAGAACACAGTTATGAGAGTAAAAACTATTTTTATTTCTCTAATTAATCCCTTGCTACACTAATGCACATCTCCCAGTGTTTCACTAGTGCTTGGATACCATCAAGGTAGATTTTTTTTCTCTCAGTACGACAGAGCCATGATCGGACTGCCTGCTTCATGTCTGAAACGTTGGCCTCCCAGGAACTTCTTTAACGGATCAAACATGTGCAAATAGCTTGAAGAGTGGTCAGGACTGACTTCCTGTAATGTGCAAGTGGTGTTGGTGAATGATTGTGTGTACAGTTCCCATAGACAGACGCGTCTTTTGGGCAAGTGTGTAAAAAGTTATCCATTGAGTTTTAAGGAGAAGGTGCTGAATGTTCACAGGAACAACTACAGTGAACTCTGAGCCACCTTAAGTGGGATCGTCAATGTACAGACTTCTTTAAAACTTGTACACCCTTCAAATGTTTTACTGCAGTTAAGAGTCTCATCACCGTAATGTGACTGAAGTCTTCTGTAAATGTCAATGGCTTTGATGCCTTCATTCACCACAAATTTCAGCACAAGTCCCAGTTTGACTCGAATGGACCACAAGAAAAAGAAGACGAAAAAAAAAGGAAAAAAACGTCACATATTACATCATACAGTTCATACTCTTTTTGGGTTTGGAGATTAACATGCAGAGTTGATGTTTATACAGAATTTATAAATATAAGAACTTATATGTAGAGAAAAAAAGTTTTTTGTGAAGCCTTTATAGACCAATATCATGATAACGGTACTATGAACAGAGTTACATAAGGCACAAAGTCACATTGTAGGCTTTAAATAAATGTGAGGTAGTTTACAGTTCTGTGAGCATACACACCCGGTAAAACCTGACTGAAGGAGGAAGCTGAATCAATGTCCAAAATAATAAAGAGGATAAAAGAGAGCAGCTTCTGAGATGATCAAGATCTAAACACTCTACTCCTACACACTGCTGTGGGAGATACTGAAATATCCATCTACTTGTGCTATGGAAGTAGGACATGCTTTGAGGTTTGTGTTGGCACAGGGTGGGGACATTTTGCTCCTGATGGTCACTTTCTTTTTTCCTCTGGTTCACTGCTTGTTGTTTGCTGTAGTTTAAGTCAAACAATGCTGCGTGGCAACTACAGCGGACTAGAATAAGCATCAGTCCCAGACTGGCCAATTACTGTCTGCCGCAATTATATTTCTCATTTTAAGTAACAGAATTCAACAAATTATTCCGAGTAATTACTTTAGAATTAAAAATCTAAGAGCGACTGTGCATTCTAATGATTTTCTTTCTCCACTACCTCAAAGCATTTTTGATGGAATGTGTAAGTTTTACGAGTCTTTAACGGACTGGGTCATACGCGGTCTTTAGTCGTCCATGTGAATGGACTTCCATGACATCAAGACCAGATTCGAATTTCTCCAGTCAATAATGAACGAGCGCTGCGCAGTGCATGTCTGAAGCGTCGAGGATGAACGAGAGTCGAGGAAGGTCTCTCCCTGCTGCCTCTGCTGAGCGGGGGGAAATTAAAAGAGGAACATGAGAAGATAAAGGAAGAAACAAAAATAGAAACTAAACTTGGAACCCTGGAAGAGATGCATAAAGAGAAAACCAGAAGAGAAAAGAAAAGAAGAGAAAAAACACAAAAAGAGGTCAGAAGCCATAAGAAAATAGAAAAATGAAACAGGACGAAATGAGACGGCAGACAAGAAGAAAACTGTAAAAGAGAAGACTACAAGAGATGAGGCATGAAGAGAGAAGAACAGACAAAACAAAAAAACACCAGAAGAGAGAAGATAAAACAGAAAAAGCAAATAAAAGAAAGAAGGAAAGAAGAGAAGAGGGTATAAGAAATGATAAATGAAAAAAATGATATGATGTGGGAATACACAAGAAACAAGAGGTGAAAAAACTGAATAATTGTAAAAAGAGGGAAAAAAAAAGAAAAGAAAAAAGACCAGTGGAGAAAATACAAAAGAAACAAAAACAAGCAGAGAAGAGAAACAAAAAGAAGCAAAAAGGTCATAAGCAATAAGAAGAAAAAATTTAACAAGTTGAAATAAAAAGACACAAGAAACAAAGTGAAGAAACAGGAAGAGAAGAACAAGAAGAAGAAAAGCCCAGAATAGAAAAGAAAGAAAAGGACCAAAAAGAAATAGGAAAAGACAAGAAAAGATGAGAAGACCATAAGCAATGAGAAAATAAGAAAAGAGAAGAAACAGGATGAGATGAGAAGACACAAGTAGAAAGGAAGTGAGGAAAAAGATGAGTAGAGGAGACACAAGAAGAGAAAAAATGACAAATCAAAAAAAGACTAGACATAACATGAACAGATGCAAAAAAAAGTTAGATGAAAAAGAGAAAAGATGGGATGAGATTGAAGGACCAGAAAGGAAGCAAGAAGAGATGACAAGAAGAAATGACACAAAAAGACCAGAAAAGAAAAAAAGAAGTGAAAGAGTAGAACGGAAGAGACATAAAAAAAAGACCAGAAGAAAGAAGATGGGAAGACAGAAAAATAAATAAGTAATGGACTGAAGTGATGACAAGAAGAGAAGTTTCCTTGTGCTTTGTATTTGGCGCTGCTCTGCAAGTCACATGACTTTGTATTTAGGGATGAACTGATATGAACTTCCTGGAGCGATGAGACAGTCGATATTTCCATGGCGATACCTGCCTAATGGTGCACACGCCACTCAATTCCCTTATGCAGCTTTAACCTCTAGCAGGTGATTAGAACTTTCTCTCCTCATATTTTTTTTTTAAAGTGGTGGTGAAACGATCCATCACTAACATTTGCAAGACTCAGAGTGATAACAATGCAAACCAACCCTAAGTTCTAGGTGATCACCTTCATCCTACAATGTAACCTGATGGCCTCTTCCAAGACTCCGCCTCTACACATGTGCAAGGAGTGACTAAATGAGGATAAAGAATGGAGAGTTTGGAGCGAAGTGTCGGACAGCGCCCTGCACCATCAGCACCAACTGAGGGAAAACCTTCTGGGTGGATGGTGGTCATCGTTCCAGGACACTTCCTGAGACTTGTAGCATTGATACCAAATTGAACTGACACTAATCAGTTACAGACTCAACAGTTAAGGTTCTCCAATAAAATTAACGATGTCATTTTAAGCCCCATCACGAGTCATCCACTTCATAAGACATACTGTGAACACCATGTGTAGTGATCCAACCACGATACACCCCATGTGTTCATATTGAAACAATCCGTCAACGCAACATCGACACCGTTTGCTAATTCGGCTAAAAGCGTCCACTGATTCGGACATCCATCGCTCATCTTCTCAAAGCGACACCCTCAGCCTTTAATCCATCAAACGTCTTCGTTTGAACTGGAGCTGCATTGAACGCAGAGGAATTCGGGTCTCGGGTTAAAAGTTACCGTCTCAAAGCTCTTCTTAATTAAAGCTACGAGAACGGCACCTTTGATTCTGTTGATCTCGGATACACGGGATCCCCGCAGAGAGGATTACACTGACTTACGCTGGGTGTGGGAACCTGCTCGCAGATCAGAGACTCGGAGCAAGCTGTAGGCCAAAAGGCAGGAAAAATGTAAAGTCCGGGTTCGGGTGAGGTATTGGGAGTGTTATCTGTGGGTAGCCTTCAGGTTGGTTGGACTCGAGCTCTAGAACATTGGGTGCTTTAAAGCTGGAATATTGGACAACGATCTAACGTTGAGGTTGTATTGAATCTATACCACTTTTAATGTTATAGGCTTTGAGTCATGTTTTGGAATTCATCAGACAGATGATCAATTTTCACTCTCACTCGTTCATTCATTCTCTATAGCGGTTATCCAATATACAGGGTCACAGGAAGCCTGGAGCCATCCTAGGGGAGTCGGGGAGCTAGGCGAGGTACACCCTGCACTTGTGGGGTGCCAGTCCATCACAGGGCATCACAAGTACGCATATACACTCACATGAAAACACTACGGCGATTTGGGGGGGTAACAAACAAACAAAAAAATAATAATAATACACCAATTAACTTAACCTGCATGTCTTTGGACTGTGGGAGGAAACCCACAAAGCACAGGGAGAACATGCAAACTCCACGCACGTGCACACACACACACACACACACACAGCCGAGACGGGAGTCACTATTTTTTTTTTTTTTATAATATTCGATAATTATACATTTTTTTTTTCTAAATAATGTCATTTCCAGCTAATTGACAGCAACTCTGCGACTGGAAGACTTCTCAGTGACACTTTCTGTGATGGACGTTGTCCATAACCGGAGCTCAAAAATGTGTGGAATCATTTATATGATGAGAGAAAAGGAGCCTCCAGTACCAGAGCATTGCAGCAGTCTGAGATAAAGTAATAAAATGAAGCTTTTTGCTAGAGTCAAGTCTTAGTGGTTAGAGCCCTGTCTCATGGTTTAGGGGTTTGAATCTCGCCTCCGCTCTGTGTGTGTGTGTGTGTGGAATTTGCATGTTCTCCCCAAGCTTGGTGGGTTTCCTCCAGGTCCTCTGGTCAGTTCGAAGACACACGCTATAGGCTGGTTGGCATTTCCAAATTGTCCGTAGTGTATGATTGGGTGTGTGTGTGTGTGTGTGTGGCCTGTGTACAAGTACAGTATAAGAGTTATAGACAAGATAGATGGATAAACATTGCACAACATGTATAAATAAAGGATAAAAACAACATTTTCTTTAACAAAGCAAAAATGGACATCTTTGGTAAATAAGACAATATTGAAAATATTAATATTTAAAAATAATCAACTTCAGTGTTATTACAGGAGGCCTGCTTAACATCTGAGCTTTTTATTGATTATTTTCCTGCAACAACACAACTCTCGTATGTTTTAGCGCTTTCTGCTGTTTAATCCTGTCAGAAGTGGATTTTTACCAACCAAACAATGCAGTAAGCTCACACACACTCGAGTTTTTTTTTTTTTTTTTTACTTCCTTAAAACTTTAACAGAATCATTATAACCCATATATATACACATCATCATCAAACACCTGCTATACAGCCTATTTTGTTATAAAAAAAAAAACAAATTTCACTCCTGAATAAAGCTGGCATTCTGTAAACACACATCTTTCCAGGCACAGCGGTGCCCGTGTCACACCTACTAAAGGCACAACGAGACATCCTGAGAGGAAAAGGCGTCCGTGTTAAAGGCCAGTAAGAGTGGGAAGCGTCAGAGCAACACTAGCAGCACGAGTCTCTGCTCGCTCGGTGAGGAGGTGAAGTCTACAGGCTGTGGGTTCCTGACTCTCTCTGCAGTCAGAGATGAGACAGAGAAACACAAACAGCTCCCCGGGTGCTTTGTGTCCAGCTGGAGTGGACAGGCCATGCTGCAGCCAGACAGTACGCTAACATTGTTTTTTAAATGGCTCTTTTAGTCGTAATTATGTTCATAATGGGAGCAGATTGCCGTCCTGAAGCAGTACTATTTAAAGAAATTAAAGTAAGTTGTTAAAGAAACTACTAATAACAGTGACATCAATTATGCATGATGGATCCGTGAAAACAAGATTCGTACCCGCTCATGCGTACGCTTTAACATATGTTAGGGCAGAAATGGGTTCTTTAATGCCTTATATTAGAGTCAAGACATGTGATGTGTCAATCCCCAGCTACCAACCCACCCATCCACCCACCAGCCTACCTACCAATACCGCCACGTTTTCCACTCCGCTGCTCTCGCACCTTCACCTGACGCGGTCGCAGGTGCTCACCATAAATACAGTGCTGAACAAGATGCACCGCTTCTGCCCTCTTCCCCTCCTCCCCTTCTCTCTCTCTCCTTTTCCTGCTTCTTCTACAGAGTTACACGCTTTAATTGCTGTCCCTTTGCACGCGTTGTAAAATATTCATTTACCGGGCCTAATGGAGCTTGGAGAGCAGAAGCACAATATAAAGGGCCGGCCAATTTGGAGCGCTTGCCGGCGCGGCCCATAGATCATCACACGGCGGGGAAACACACTCGCGTGCTGTTTAGGGGCCGCGGGAAAGGCCAGCAGCATCACGCTACTGCCACCTAATGTCAGTCTATACGTACACACATACTCTGTGTGTGTGTGTGTGTGTGTGTAAGTGTGTGAGGGAGTTGATGGTGTTTTTGCACCATGTGTTCTGATGTTCCTAGAAATGCTGCCGTATTTTTAAAGAGGACACAATAAATACCATTTAGCTCCACAGTAACGGCACACTTCAGCTGCCTTTCTTTTGGGAAGAAAAATCCCTTTGACATTCATTCAAAATAGTGTGAAAATACACCAGAACACCAAACATGAAACAGCTTTCTCTGACAAGTTAGTGTAAAGACTGCTGCTTGAAATTCACTATGTATGTTTTATTTTACGAAATTCATCCGCACTCCGGTTATATAAAAACCGCTCAAGGCTACTGTCTCCTCAGGTGTGAGCGTGTTACATCAGTTCATTTGTAACTCTGTAACTGTGAGCAAAAGTGGATGAGACACTTGTGATTTGTAAGAAGGAAAAGCAGCGTGCAGAGATTTTTTTTTTGTGTGGTCTGAGGGTGTACCTGGTGCCGAAACAACTCATGGAAGAGCAAAAACAGAAGCGTTTGGATATCCGCAAACAAAAATGTGGACCGAAACTCTAAGGAAAGTGAAAGTTTCTTAAGGATAATCGTTACTGGTGACGAGCCATGGATTCTTCACTACGAGCCTGAGAATAAATGGCAGAGTGTTGTACGGAAACATCCTCAATCGCCGACCGAGAAAAAGTTAAAACCATCAGCCTGAAAATTCATCAATGCTTACAGCGTTCTGGGAATCTCAAGATCCAGTATTGAAACATTATCAGGGAAAAAGATTCAACAATCGATAGTGCTTGTTACAGTGAGACACTTATTGGAGAGCTGAAGCCTAAACTTCTGATCCAATCCAAGGGCGTCGTGATCTTGCGCAACAATGAACGTCCGCACACTTCTGCCCACACTGTCAATGCTCTCTTTAACTTCGTTTTTGAGGTGTTAAAGGATCCTCCTTACAGTCCTGATCCGGTTCTATCAGACTTTTAACTGTTTGGTCGCCTGAAAGCAGCCCTTTGAGGACAGCGGCGCAATTGTGGCTCGTAGCTCAGCCTAAAACATTTTTTAATGAAGGAATACGAAAGCTTACTGACAGATGGACAAAGTGTATCGATAAGCAAGGAGCTTAAGTCAAAAAATTATGTATTTCTAAAAATATTCTAAAATTTAAGTAAAATAAAATCTACAGCCAGAGTGAGGATAATTTTTAACTCACCCTCATAGACAAATGTACTTCCAGGAAGAAATCTTTCTGTTCTTGTACAAATAAAAAATAAAAAAAAACACTACTCTCTTTGCTCAACTGATTAATAATTGTGTCGCCTTAATGAAATGAATCAGCTCTACATGAACAGCATAAAGAGGAGCACGTGAATGTAGATGATTTAGGGGGAAAAAAACAACAACAAAAAAAAAGAAACCCTGATATAACCGACCGTTGTTTTTTTAAATTATCTTAAAAGCACTGCATTTACACTCCTGCTGCGTTTTCCATGCTGCTCTAATGTCCACTGCATCACTGTGAACTAGTCCAGAGAGGGAGCTGATGCTTTCTGTCCTGTGCAGTCAATCGAGTCCATTTCCCTGACGGAGCCTTTGTGTTTGCCAGCGCAGCATCCATCTTCCTGTGACATTCCCCTCCATATAGTTTTAACCTATTAGCAGAAGCAGAGACCTATTAGCAGAAACAGCTCACTGCAAAGATGTATTTTTTCACCCAAATGACAAGATAAGTATGAGCTGTAACCTGCCGACCACGCCCGATAGTTTTGGTCACAAAGTAAAAACTGGTAACAGATACAAGATGCTGACTCTTCTCATTCAAAATTGGAACGCGAAACTGTATTGAGTCACTCCGTACGCTGTAGAATTAAGATTTCCCTTAATTTAAATGCAAACCCGTTCCACCATGCCATCGGAAAACAAAGTGCACCCTAGACCTCCTCACCTGACCTCACTAATGCTCTTGTAGTTGAATGATCACAATCCCTACAGCTTTCGCTCCAAAATCTAGTGGAATATTTAGGTATATAATATAAATAATAATATAGGTTTTTATATGAGTGAAAGTGGACAACCTTGGAAAGGGATATTCAGCAAGCACATGCAGTTTGAATGATGGTAGAGGTGAACAAACTTTTGGTTGTATAGCATATTAAAAGTCTGGGAATAAAATCTGGGATTCTAGGTTACTGATGACCTGCATCATGGCAGTCCATTTATATACAGTGTCAAAAGAAACCATAGAAAGTTCCAATGAAACCATATAAACAAGACTATTTAAGATATTGAGCTCCATATGGTTTAAGTAATTGGTTGATAAACTAGACAAAAGTACAAAAAGACTCTTTCAACGCATTAGTCATCTAAAAAAAGATATACGATGGGTGTTGGAGTCAAATGTGGAAAGTCAAAGTTTCCCGTTAACGAAGGCGTACAGACGATTGACATTTAAAGAAGACTCTCAGCACAGTACGGTGATGAGACTCTTAGCTGCAGTAAAACATTGGAACGGTGCAAACCTTTTAAAGAAAGCCGTACATCCGTGAATGACGATCCTGGCCGAGGTGGCTCAGAGCCCACTATAATAATTCCTGTTAACATTCAGCGAGTGAAACACTTGATCCTTGAAATCGATGGATAACTTGTCACCAACTTGCGCCAAAAGACACATCTGTCTGCGGGAACTGTACACACAATCCTTAACCAGCAACACTTGCACGTTACAGGAACTCGGCTGGAAGTTATTACCACAACCCCATACAGTCCTGACCTCGCTCCAAGCCATTTCCACATGTTTGAGCCATTAAAAGAGTTCCTGGGACACCAGGGTTTCAGATGTGAAGCAGGCAGTCTGATCATGGCTCCGGGCATACTGAGAAAACTTTCCACCCTGATTGTTTGTATTAAGGTTTATTGCCATATCAGCTTCACAGGCTATTTCATGGCAGATACATATTAAACATTCAACCAATTTATACACACCAATATACAGTAGAATTAAGTTATAGATATAATGCAAGGGATGTAAAAGGTACACTACCGTTCAAAAGTTTGGGGTCACTTTCTAACTCCATGATGGTTCCTGATTTTTATTTCTTTCTACA
>JAQMYJ010000002.1:27154872-27186704 GCA_030014305.1 Clarias laeviceps | reverse complement strand
GGATTTTTACAACATTATTGTTGAAATACACAGTCCTGAAAAAGGGACGTTTCTTTTTTTGCTGAGTATATAATTTTATAAATAATATTTATATATTTATATTATGTATATATGTAACCATTTTAGTCTATAGTCATTTCTTGTCTAGCTGTCCTGATACAGCACATAATTCTGCCAGTTAACATTATTTTTAAAATGATTTGCCGGAACATCATTTTTTATTTTTTATTTTTTTTGACATGATGTTCTTTGTCTCAGCCGTACCAACTTTTTGAAAGGCTAGTCAGGATCTATTAACACATTTCGCATGATGTTTGTTGAAACACACTAGGTGTTAATCAGGCTTCTTCTCAAAAGCAAAAACAGCCGAACGTTTTTTTCCGTGACACTCCTGGCCCACCTCGAGCTCGGCAAACGATAACCCGAGACTTAAAGCAAGCACACGAGTAGAGCCAGTCTATAAATATGTACGTGTTAATTACTGATGAGGAACAAGCATCAAATTCAACATGCTAATTAACAAATTCCAAAGTGATTAAAAGCACCATGTTTTTCTGTGAGTGAGTGTGTGTGTGTGTGTGTGTTTGTGGGTGAGTGAGTGGGTAGGCGGGTAGGTGAGTGTGTGTGGGTGGATGTGTGTGGGCTTCTACTGAATATGAATGAATGAGTGGAAATCATTTCATTAAATTTTTTTTAACATTGTGAGTTGTTGAACATTTATAATTATTATTTATTATTATAAAATTTCCCTTCATTTTGTATTTCAGGGCAGGATTGTGAAGTGTTTGCTCTGGAGTTGGATGACGGACATGATCAGAGATCGACTTGCATGGGACCAGCAGCATTGACACAAGGAACCGTTTTAGGCTCCATTGCTGTTCAATAAAGATCTGATCCAACACAGAACATTTTGTTAAATAACACAGTTAAATAGTCTAGGTTAAACTGTAGTTTTTATTCAGCATGCTCTTGGCTGATGTTCATGCAACACTCTGTAAGCCAGATTATCTGAGTGATCGTTTTTCTCCTGGAAATTTGGCTTTACCTGGTTTCCCTGGGGCTTCTTAACCTCCCAAGGGTACATTTGTTAATGTCTTGGGTCAGAGGTGGTGCAAGGAGGGGTGGGGTTGTGTGTGGGCTTCACTGCACTGCGCTAATCAGGTCCACACATATGCGTCTCATATCAGTCTGGGGAAAAATTTCATATTTTGTACTAAATCGTTTAAGTAATGTTGTCAGGGTTGTGGTTGATCTGAATTGTACGCCATTCATTCACTATACACACACATACAGTACTTACTTTCAGGTCCTTAGAATTTTGTTAAATCCCTTTTTAAAGAATCCAGACATGGAACACAGAGATGTTCTTTTGATAGATCAAATGAACTCTAGAACTCTGAACGGAGTTCAGATAATAGCTCATGTTTTGTACATTTCAGTTAACAGCTCAGACCTGGAGTGTTGCTTAAAGATATGAGAAAAAAAGATAGAGAGATCAGGTGCAGCTCAATGTGACCTTCTCCCCAGAGTGAGCGTCAAAACTTCTTCGCCAGCGAGTGTGTGGGTAGCTGGATACCGGCGATGCCAAGCCACTAATTAAAGACGATCCACAGCAGTCCTTTGTTGAGGAATGGATAATGACGAAGAACACAGTAATAAAGAAAGAGTTATGACATGGATAATATCCAATGGTCAAATTGGTCACGGGGAAAATGAATAGAGACGGAAGCTTTATGAAAATGTTGACTTTTAAATGATTGTGTACAATTGAGTCATAAGAATTTAACAAATGCTTTTCCAACTGAATCGAAACACTCAGGCTAATCAGTTTTAAGTTTTTGTTTTGTTTTTCCATACTGTACTGTGTAAAAGTTTTGACCCCCTTTATTTAATCATATTTTGCTGCCAAAGCTGCTGAGAAATAGTTCTCCAGGCTTCGTGAAGGACTTTTTGTCTCTCATTTTCAATCCACTTCCTTTACCTGACCGATTGCAGTGACCTATGAATCACTGAAGCATAAAAACCTAACTTAAGGCATGAACCAGTGAGAAACAGGTGTAGATGATGACAGATGATCAGGCCGGTGATTAGTATATCGGTGATGCTGAATGCTGAGTGGTTGGATCAGACGAGAGGGGAAATGAGGATGCTGCTGAGGTCGTGAAATCTAAAGGAGGAACTATTTTATATGGATAAGGAAGTTAAAATAGTTCTACCAAGTCAAAATTATTGTAAATAAAAATTTTCAAAAATAGTTACAAAAAAAAATAAATAAATACATGAAACTTATAGTTTATAAGCTTTTCATAGTGCTTCGCCAGTTTTAAATATTTCTCTTTAAGTAAATCTGTTATCATGGAACAGTGGCTTAGTGGCTTACAGGTTTGCACATTAGGCCCGCACAATCATTTCATTTAAATCTTGCATGTTTTCCTCACGCTAGGTCCATTTCTTTGTGTTTCCTCCAAAAGTCCAAAGACATGCACTGTAGGGTGACAATTGTTTCCAAATTGTCTCTAGTGAATGACTGGATGTGTCAGCTTGTGTGTTTGTGCCAACCGATGAGCTGGCACCTAGTGCCCTGAGTTCCAACACCCACCTAATGCCCTGAGTTCCCTGGAATAAGGTCCAGGACCCCTGGACGATAACAGATCTGGAATGTGTTGTGAAGTCAGCACATGGTGTTAAAGTAAATCCAAAGCCAAGGCTCAGCTTTAACAGCACGGAGACTTGATAAGACTTTGCACTAAAACAATACAATTTTAGGGGTTTAAAAGGAGAACTAAATCAAAACTAAACACAGAGAACTGGGACACAACTGAGAATCTGATCAACGACAGAAAAAGTGGCGGATGCAAGGCAAGACATCAAACCGTAACGAACATGATGATGTAAATTCGGAAGCACATGGATGATGAAAATAAACCTGAGTTAAAAGAAACATGAAATCAGTGCTGGTTGGGACCTGAAGCAGACTGCATGCTCTGGTTGTGTCCCCCACACCAAACTAAAAATACATTTCTAAAATGCTATTTTTCTTTAAATGCATATACAGTATCAGTGTCTCTTTGCCAATACCATGCCAAGGAGGACAAGGAGTTTCTTATTGAGGAGTGCAAAGAATGTCGTACCTCTGTGAATGACAATCCCGGCCGAGGTGGCCCTGAGCTAATTGCAGTCGTTCCCGTGAACATTCAGATGTTTTTAGAAATTATTGCCCTGTACATTCCTGACCTCGCTGCAAGACATTTCCACATGTCTGGACCGTTAAAGGAGTTCCTGGGAGGCCAGGGCACTGAAGAAACTTTCTTCCTTGATGGTATCCAAGCAGTAGTGAAACCCTGGGATAAATGCATATAGAGAAATGAAGGGAGTTTTTACTCTCATAACGGTGTTCTGTTATTCTGCACAATCAAAAGTCCCAGTTTGACTTGAACACCTGTCGTAGGTTGAGACATTGCCTGATACCAGGTCGTTTGGCCACTTATCATTTACCTAATAGTGGCTATTAAAAGTAAAACAGTGTTTATTCTGGGGTAGCTCAGTGGTTAAGAAGGTCAGAAGGTCTCAGGTTCAAATCCCACGACTGCCAAGTTGTGCCTGTTGGGCCCTTGAGCAAGGCCCTTAACCCTCAACTGCTCACACGTGTAATGAAATACAAATGTGAGTCACTCTGAATAAGGGTGTCTGCCAAATGCCTTAATGTATCTCATTCTGTCTCATAGGTACCGCGTGTTAATTTTCCCGTAATGACTTCATAAAAATTGTACATTTAGGGAAATGTTTCCTACTGAGATCTATTCCAACTGTGACATGCTTGTGCTATTGTCTGTGATCTGGTGCGTGTTGTCTAACATCAACAATGATTACATTGTGGTCTATAATGTCTAACAAAAAGAGTTGGCACACATTGTGTGTGAAGTGTACAGAACTAAGGCGGTAATTAGTATGAAATTCGCTCGGAATACTGTTTACAGTACACTTCAGTGCTTCACTCAGGATGTGTGTGCGTGCAGGAGAGTGTGTGTGTGTGACCGTGCGTGTGTGTGCGTGTGTGTTTGCCTATTGCCTTTAGCCTGGGTGAGGATCCACAGTGCCCCTTGAATGGTCCATTGAAACACGCTTTATTCTCCACGAGTACCAACCACTTGTAATTCAAGTAGAGTGGGCAGCTTTGTCCCTGATGTCGCGCCATTGTTCCGCCTCGCCATTCGTGCCCTCGGCAAACAGAGTGACCCCGCTGACACCAGCGCGGAGATGAGAGAAAGAAAGCATGGCATGAAGACAAACAGGAGAAAGAAGACCCAGGGGAAGAAAGGAGAAAACAGTCTCCGTGTCTCGGCCCCCGCTGCAGGAGGACGGAGGAATTCGAGGCCTTGAACCTCTGCCAAGCTTCACCCCGCTGTCTCAGCCTACATGGGGGGTCCTCTGGTTCGCTGTTACAGTCCAGCGAAAAACATTTCAGGACACGCCAAATGTTTGCTTTGCAGCAGGACGCTTGCGCCACCACCGTCTCGTACCTGGGACTACAACGAGACAGAGAGCACGGCCTAGAGAAAAGAGAGTATGTTTAATCACGGATTAAAGAGTTACATCTCAGCACGACACGCACACTGTACTCACCAGCCAATGCAAATCTCGCACAATGGTCTGCGCCATGAAAAAGGGTAGGAGAGCGGTTTGACGGACAGCTAATTGGCAGGGTGCCACGGTTTACGCCAGCTCCCCCGCTAACCAGCATTATCCTCGGGGTGAATTCCCCTCCTCCAGTGCCCGTCTCTCCGCGAGCATCGAGTGCTAACCGATAGCGTTTGTTTTTCCGACGGGAATGCCAACCACATGGGGACCGTCGTCAAAGAGCTTCACGAGGCCCAGACATTTGTAAGTGTTCCATGTGTTTAGAAACTCGGCCAAAGAGAGGGTGTTTTCTGTTCAATTAAGAGCAAGCAAGACCAAATAAGCCCTTTATTTCTTTTTCGACTCGGGGTCTCTTAATTGAGCTGAATCGATCAAGCAGAAGGAAATCGAGTTGAGGTAAATGCTAATATAGGTGAATATTTTCCTAAGATAGACAAAACGTAATCACTGGTTTAGATCAGACTGACTGCACATATATTTATCCTTCATTTAACACACAAGCCTGAGGCTGGCATTTAAAGCATCTCACATCATTTTGGTCCAAAAATTCATGCTGTCAAGACGTCAAGCAAAGAAATTAGTTTGGAAGCTGACAAAACTACAGTAGTATATGAATTTTGTATATTTTAATTACATATGTCTTTTTTTTAACTTAATAGAAGGAAGGTTTGCCTCAAAGAGCGTTGCTTGAAATTAACGTTTAAAAAATTTGAGATTTTTTTTTTTTTTTTAAAGGACTGTACTGTATATACAGTACATCAAAAAAACTATTTATATATACAATTTGCACTGTATTTAACTAAGGCCAAAGCTGACCTGCCTGGACTTTACAGAATGGAAGAAACGGAAGACCATATTGCTCTATACCTGCTTCTACTAAAATAGTTAAGTTACTATTAATCAACAAAATTAGCCTGTGAGCTTATTATTGATTTCCAGGGAGCTAATAACATAACTACAATGTCTGTTCAAGTGAAACCGGGACTTTGATTGTGCAAAATAACAGACTGCAGTTATGAGAGTAAAAACTCCTGTCATTATGTCAGAAGCCATAATCGGACCGCCTGCTTCACGTCTGAAACCCTGGCCTCCCAGGAACTCCATTTAATGGTGTACCAAAAATGTGGAGCAACCAAGTTCCTGTAATGTGTAAGTGGTGTTTGTGAATAATTGTGTGTTTCCACAGATAGATGCATCACTTCCACATGTTTGAGACAAGTTATCCAACGTTGTTCAAGGATCTCACTCAATGTACAGTGCACGAGAACGTCTGCAGTGTGCTTCAGGCCACCTCGGCATGGATCGTCATTCACAGACTAAGAGTCTCATCACCGTGCTGTGCTCGAAGTCTTCTGTAAATGTCCCTCATTTTTACGCCTTCATTCACATGAAAAGTTCTCTACAAGTCCCGGTTTGATTTGAACACCCCTCGTAGCTAGAATAATACCCAAATAGTTATGGAGTGTTTAACATCAAAGCAGAAGATTAGCTACTTGAGTAGAGCATAGAGACGTTTTTTTTGTTGTCCATTTGTTCTCTTAGCTAAGCACGTCTACAAACATGTTTACATTGCTCTAAATATATTTATTTCTGAGATTAAGGTTTTAGAAATTTTAAATTATGAATCTAATAATCTAATTTATTAGTTTAAAACCTTGAACAAAAAATAAATAAATAAATAAAATTATAATTAAGTGGTTAGCACTGTCTCCTTGCACCACCAGGGTCCGGGTTCGATTCCTGTCTCTGTGTGCATGGAGTTTGCATGTTCTCCGCATACTTGGTGGGTTTCTTCCGGGTCCTCTGGTTTCCACCCACAGTCCAAAGACCTGCAGATTAGGCTAACTGGCGTTCCCAAATTGCCTGTTGTGTGTGAATAAGAGTGTGAATGTGTGTATGGGTGTGTGTATGTGTGTGTGTGTGCCCTGCGATGGATTGGCACCCTGGCCAGGGTGTACAGTACCCCACCTCCTGCCCTAAGTCTCCTGGGATAGGCTAGAGGCCCCCACGACCCTGTATACAGGATAAAGCGCTATAGACGATGAGTGAGTGAGTGAGTGAGGATTATTGCAATTATTAGGATTGTATGCGAATAGACATTCTTTCTATTAAGAAATTGTTGCTAGGATTTAAACAGGAAGTCATTTGGTTGCCCCCCCTCCAAAAAAAAAGTGTGGGTGATATCTGGTAGAACTAATTTTTATGAGAACCTCCTGATAAACTGAACACACTTCTGAAATGTACCCGCTATTAAGCTAACTCTACTTGCTACATCAATGTAGACTATACGGCAGCTGGCAGTGAAAGCTAACACACACATACCCAAACAGACAAGTGAAATATTATGTTGTATTTTTAGCTCTTCTCTTTGGAGAGCTTGAAATGTCTGTCTTGAGGGGAAATATACCGAGAAATCCAGACAAGTACCAAGGTTAACTACTAGCTTTGGCACTCATTTCCTTCGCTTCACTTCGAGTAGGCTCTGTATTGAGATGTCCCTCCTGGAAAGGGCAGCGCAGGAGTTCAAATGTTATTTCTCCTGGTCGGGGAGACGGCGGAAAATGGTGCCATCCAGCAGCCATGTTTATTTATGAGCCCGTTGCCGAGCGCCAAGTTTTGCAGGCCGGAACTTCTGTGCCGCAGCTGTGTTTCCTTGGCTCGCTTTCATGGTGACACGCATGGCTGTTCTGTGAGCATCGGGCGCGGGTTGGCACGGCCTGGCGTAGCCGTGCGTTCTCGCTCTTTGCTGGATCAGCAAGCTTAACCCAGTGAAATCTGCCGCTAGTGCCATGGGCTTTGACTGATAATCAATCTTGCGTGGGCTGCTCGACAGTTGTCGCCGGGACTGGGACACACACACACACACACACACACACACACACAGGAGAAGGAGGAGCAGGTGGCAGATGGGGCCTGTCGCCTGAGAGAGGAACCACTAGGTGCACCAGGCCTGCCCCATTTGCAGAAAGGAGTGTGTGTTTGTGTGTCTGTTTGTTTTTGCCCATGCCCGCATGCCAAGAGCGGTTGTTATGTGTGTGGATGTGGATGTGTGTTTTCCTCAACATCCTCCTATTCCTATTGGAGAACCCGATTCTGGCATGAAAACCTTAGGAACAATGCTATCATGTCAGTCTGGCTTTTTAGCTAAGAATAAGCCTTTACCCAAATAATAGCAACCTTTTATTCACAATAATACAGTATGTACAAAGATTTCCCAAATTCCCACTTACAATTGAATAAATTTTACATTTTATTTTCCAGATTGCTAGGAACAGATGAAGTTAAGAGAATAGCCAGAACCTTTACTATGAATCAGCCAAGTTAGACCCAATCATATCATTGGAGAGACGCCCTAGGGTAGCGCAAACTCCTAAGCCTCATCCATAAGTAAGTGGACATGGCACATGTGTGATGGAATGCATCCACCTAAGCAACATTTGTTCAACATATCATTGTTACATCTTACAAAATACACTGACATTACAATTTCAATATTATTACCTAACATTATTTTCATTATGGTCTGTGTAAAAACATTCGACTAGTGTCCTCCGACCCAACCTTGCTTGTTCCTGCATGACACGATCTTAATCATTGGGCACCCATGAAATGCACTTTTTATATATTTCTATTATTATTAAAGCGCTGCCATCTCTCATCCCACCCTATGACCTGCTGGCATTGCGCAACACTACAACCTCTTCCTCTGAGATTAGTTGCATTTTTAACGAGATTTTCTTAGGCAAGAAAAATTTGTCACATACTCCATTGTCTCATAATGCTGCAACTGTTGCCTCTGAACTTTCCACGAGAAGAACGCCTGATCCTTGAAAATTGACGGATAACTTGTCGCCAACTTATGGAAGAGACATATCTGTCTGTGGGAACTGTAATGATTCTCACAATCATTCACCAACATCACTTCCACATTACAGGACCTCGGCTGGGAGTTATCGCCACATCCCCTTTACAGTTTGGGCCATTAAAGGAGTTCCTGGGAGGCCTGTGTTTCAGACGTGAAGCAGGCAGTCTGATCATGGCTCTGGCGTACTGAGAAAACTTTCTACCTTGATGGTATCCAAGCACTAGTGGTATCCAAACACTGGGATAAGTGCATTAGTGTAGCAGGGGATTATATAGAGAAATAAAGATTTTATTTGTACTTTCACATGTGATTTTTAACACAATTTTTTACATTTTTATACATGATTGTTCATGTTTTTTTTCTTTATTCTTTAATATTTTATACTTTAATATTTACTGATAGATTTTTCACGTGATATTTTTTCATGAATAATTATTTTGTCATGTGACTGACCTCACATTATATAACATTTTATTTTTTCATTTTTTTGCCAGACAAATCACAGTCATTACCCCCACATATGGTGCATCATATAAACTTTTTTTTACATTTTACTTTTCTTTTTTTTTTTACAATTTTTACATTGATTTGTTTCCAAATTAATATTTTTGATCTTATCCATGTTTACACTTTCACCGGTGATTTTCCCACAATTTTACTTTGCACCAAAAACACAGTTTATATGTTTTTAACATAGGTTTGATATATGCATTTTCACTTTTTTTCAAGTTATCCTTTTTAATCTTCACCTGATATTCAGGTTCATATTCTATGATTTTTTCCCCCTGTGACTGTTTATGATTTATTTTCACATATTTTTTTTGTTTACTGATTATTTAGTTATTTGCTCATTTTGTGATTTCATCTATTTACATCTATTTTGCATTTTGCAATAATATCCATCCTACATTGTTTGATCAGATACTATAAAAAAACAAAAACTTGCATGTATAAGGATTGCCCAATTTAGGCAGAAACTTGCACAAATCACACACTCACACACACTCACATGCTCAACGCTGCTGACCAGTAACTGCCAAAGCTGTAGCTAATTCATGCCAGCTACTCAAATCCAGTTAGTCCACATGGTGAACTAATCATATCCGGATTAAACATTCTTCCAGACAATGCTTGTCAAACATGAACCCATCACGCGCTAACCGCTGTCACCCACGAGCTCATCAGCACGAGACGCGCCTCTTTACTTTCTCACGCGCTCAGGTAAGGACGCCGTAGCTCGTCTGCCACAGGTGTGAGGGGTGAGGTGTGAGAAAAGTGCGAGCTGTCGGCACGAGTTTTCCACGGTTTGCCTCGCGCAGCCGATGTGTTGTGACGGCCGGTGATTGACACAGGGGAGGTGTGATGTGAGAGGCGCGGAGGATGTTGGGTGGGCGGCGGCGCCGTGTTTACATCGCTCTAATTGCTGACTTCTCACGCGGACAGGTAGCGCGCTAACACTCGTGCTCTAAAGCGCTTAATTGCGCTGCCGTTTTTCGGCATTTCACGAGCAACCTTGGGCCTCTGTTAAATGAAGCATCGCCGAGCCGGGTCCTCAAGCTGCAGAATAAAAAAACAACAATAATTAAAAAAAAAAAAAAACATTTAGACAATGAAAGAAGTCACTCTGTCCGATCCGTGAGTGCGCGCGCTCACACACATGCTAAGGCTCGTGAGCGACATTGGAAAAGTCGTGACCTGCTTTCTCAACAGAAGGCAACCATTAAATCTTTGAATTTGCTGTTAATTAATCAGTTTTATTAGAAATGTGGGTCACTTCTTTCCTAATTAAAGAGCAATTAAGATGAAAGACAAAGAATTAATATATCCTTATACAATAGCGTGTTATACTAGCTATAGCCTAATTAGCTAATAAACAAAATCTTGCTTTATTATTGCTACAATCTGTCGTCTGTTGGATCCAATACCGGACTATGTGTTGGAATTTTCGGGTTAACAACATCACACAAATCTCATTGTGTACCTCATTAGCATTATCGCAACCAATCATAACATAATGACCTTAAACTTTTTGTTTTCGCTTCATAATTCAGTCAAATTTCTTAGCACAATGGGGATTGAAATAGAACTAAAAAAAAAAAGAAAAGTAAACATACTTTTAGTGAATGTGTACTGTATGATAGACACTCATTCACGTAATCATTGTCTATACCCGTATATAAGGTCGCAGGGGGCCTGGAGCCTATCCCAGGAGACTTGGGGTACGAGGTGGGGTACACGCTGGACGGGGTGCCAATCAATCGCAGGGCGCGCATACACACATACTGTACACATACTGTACACATACTCATTCACATACTATGGGCAATTTGGGAACGCCAATCAGCCTAACCAGCATGTCTTTGGACTGTGGGAGGACAAGCAAACCCCATGCACTAATGGGTAAAAAAAATAAATAATTTTAAGCAGTAGAATTTGACATGCTGCTAAGTAGCTGCTAAATTTTGTGCTAGTCAACCCTGGTATTAGCAAAGGAATCATGCTAGTTAAATGCAGCCATTTGATGTAAAAAAAAAAAAAAAAAGAGAGAGAAAAATCTCTTCAGCAAGCATTTCAAATTGAATGAATTCATGTTTTCTAATGAAGCAAAGAAGACAGCAACATTTACCTACAAGTGTTTGGGTGTTCCAGTGTATTCCAGTGCATTTTATTGAGGCTAATGGCTTAATCAACTTCACCCACATGGCCAGCTACTGTATAATGCTAACTACTGAACATTGTGTAGCATGAGAAGGTTACCAACGATGACAAATGTGTTTCTTGAATGTTTTTTTTTGTTGTTGTTGAAAAAACTGGATTGCATTTTAGTCAATATTCTGTACAGCATATAAGAACTGAATGGATAAAATAATTATAAAAGGTTTGTGATACATAACAAGTGATTTAAAGGCCTAATTAAAAAAGGTAATACTGTATAATTATAGATTTAGAAATTGAGCTTCCAAAAAAAAAAAAAAAGTATTTAATTTGAAGAAAGAAAAAAAAACTATTCATAGTTTAAATACAATGAAGTATGAGGGGTGTTCAAATCAAAGCGGGATTTTTGTGTCTGCAGAATAACAGGACACAGTTATGAGAGTAAAAACTCCCTTTATTTCTCGATATAATCCCCTGCAGAAATTCTACAGAAAGCAATTGTCCTGATTATTGACTCTACGAGGCGGCATGGTACTGTAGCTTAGTGGTAGCTTAGCATTGTTGCCATGCACCTCCAGGTTCCAGGTTCGATTCCCGCATCAGGTCTGTGTGCGTGGAGTTTGCATGTTTCCTCCAGGTACTCTGGTTTCCTTCCACAGTCCAAAGACATTCAGTCACTCTCAAATCACCTATTGTGTGTGAATAAGCATGTGAAGGTATGTGTACCCTGTGATGGATTGGCACTCTGTACACCCTGGGTGTACCACGCATCATGCCCTAAGTCTCCTGGAATAGGCTCCAGATCCCCCGCCATCCTGTATACAGGATAAAGTGGACGATGAATGTGTGAATGATTGTTGACTCTACTTGAAAACCATGAATGGAAAAATAATAGCTTGGATATGAGGTCTGCTTGACCTCGGCACCAGGGCGAATGATTTGTCCACATTTGTCAGGACATTTTATCAGTAAAGAAGACAAACATGTTTAACATCTCCAGTGTGATTAAGACACGAGGACGCAGTTTTATTAGTCATAACCCGGCTAGACTACTTAACATGGAAGGAGGCAATAAATTACCAAAAAAGATCAGTTTGTTTGCTTACTGTACAGTATGCGTGCTTTTGGTTTTGGCAGTTTGTTATGTCATAATAACATCGACACACCCATATAACAAACAACAGGGAACTCTATGTACAATAAAACAAGCACAAAGCAAATATTCTGCATGGTCAAAGTGCTATTTCTGACATACAGTTAACACACAGTTCACTTAAAAGTGTGAACAGCTGTACAGAGGCTTTTGGGACTTCATGTCCATGCGAGTGTGTGTATGTGTGTGAGTGAGAGAGAGAGAGAGAGAGAGGGGCCTAAAGCTGAGGCCTGCACACCTGTCTTGTAGCTTACAAAAGGCTGGTCCGGCTCATCACCAGGGAAAGCCATTGACGAATTTGTGTGTGTGTATGTGTGTGCGTGTGTGTGTGTGTGTTGCGTGTGTGTGTCTGACAGCCTGACTGGCACAGTTAATGGGCCTTTCATAATTCAGGTCCGAGGGCGCTGTCTGTCACATGACATCCGTGCCAAGTTATCGCACTCCTCCCTATTGCAAGCTCAGACACTTTCATAACACACACCTGAGTTCCTGTTCGTCCGTGTTTATGGGTGATCAAAATAACAGCTTCAATTAAAACGCGCACACATAGGTCAGCGTTCTAACATATGCTTTTATCACAGTGCTGCTGAATTCTCAAATCTGATTGGTCGACAGTGGGAGCTCTGACAGTAGGTCTGTCAACGAGGCATTTTGGAAACAAAGCGCTAGTTATAATAGGTTATGATTTCTGTTGTGACAACTAACACACCGGAATGTACAGTATGTGTTGGGCAGTAGCATTTCAAATTACAAAGAAAATCATCAAATTGGTGTTAATGTGACATTTTGTCTTATTTAATGTTTATGGAAGGAGTCTCCAGTGTCAGCACTAAAGCCGTATAAGCGGTGTAAGAGGAATAAAACACTTGAGCACGCACTTTTCAGAGCATTAACACTCATCATCCTGCATCACACTACCTTGTTGTTGATTGTTTCCCATAACACCACACTCAGATGTATTTAATTCCTTCCATACTCCTCGACAGAGCTGCACATACCATGCGTATCATGTCTATTTGATTGAAAACAAAACGTTTTTATTATCTAACGAGCTCATAACGAAGCGGCACCCGGTCAGTCAGATATCTTCACAGCTTTGCGCTCGGATTGCATTCCACCTCACTTGTACTAAGTTGCAAACTAATTAAAAGCACCTGCCAAATTGAAAAAAAAAAAAAAAAAGATGTAACATGAAATAATTGTTATCATGATATCCTGGAAGATAAGGCGTCCCGAATATGAGGACGAATGGAATGGTGGCTTGATTAGTCACAGTGGCATGCTAAGGTGAGTTTTTAATGATGGCTAAATTGTGGGATTAGTCGCTCTTACCCCCACGGCATCTGCTCCCTTCAGGAATGTTGATTTATGATCTCTGTCAGGCAGGGCAGACGGCTACAGCTTCTGCTCACAGACACACAGGCTGCAGCTATGGCTGTGTGACAGAAAGGTGCATACACGCATGCATGCATGCACACACGCTCACTCACATGCTGGAGCTATTGCATCCATTTACACGAACTGGCATGAATATCCGCAGACACATTCATGCACATGGTAGATTTTATGTCCTCATGACAGTGTAACAAAAAACAGAGACTATTGTATGTAATGAATTAAAAAAATGACAAAGCATGCTGTTCTAGTAAAATAATCAACGTTGCATTGGTGTGTTTTGAACCTAACGCCACTTTTACCACCAGAAGCAGATTATTTTACGATACCAGCAATTTGCAAGCTATTATAAACTGTTTGAAAGAAGAACGAGATAAACTCCATTTTTCGATTATTTTGGCAAATTAATATTCTCTGACACACAAAGTTTTCAATAACAACTGTGGCTGCTGTGAGTGGTTTAAATGTGTTCAAAGGGTTTTTGAAGAATGTTGAAACCAAGAAAAAAACTCAAGCAGTAACAAGTTACGCATTGTTAAGTCCGCAATATGTTTTGTGAAATATGACATTATATTATTTGTATGTTGTTCAAACTTTAAACTTAACAAAGGTATGTGGGATACTTAAGTGTAAGCATTGTAGTGAAGCAGAGAAAAAACATTACAAAACTTAAAGTATGCATGAGCAATCTGTGTGCAATAGACATGAGATGTACCCTGTGTGTGGGAAGCTGTTGGTTATACGCCATATACAGTACATGTACTGTGATAGCGAGCTGTCGTCAAGTACCGAAGTGAAACTAAAACTGGTAAAGGAGGAGGCTGACAATGCTGTGAACTAAGTTTTTTGTATTGTTTATAATGTTTTTCTTGATCTTCAACAATATTTAACAACAATCAGTGCATGAGTTTGCTATATATCTATATATTTTTATTAAAACTCAACCAACATCTGATTGATACTAAATTTCATACTTAAATAACAACAAACACAAATGCAGGCTGATTTATTCAATGTGCCAAAACTGGGGGAGATGGATTTATAGCTTTTTGAAAAAGAAAAAAAAAAACACTAAATAAAATTAACTTTTATATAACATAAATAGTTAGCAAAATATATGGCCTTTGTGCTTTTTAAGATGATAGATAGAATGATAGAACGATAGAACAATGGATGGATGGATGGATGGATGGATAGATAGATAGATAGATAGATAGATAGATAGATAGATAGATAGAAAACCAGATAACCAAATAGATATCTTTCTTAATCCTAAAAGGAAATTGTCATTACAGAAGCCAGTTCGGCAGATTTACAGATTATACGACAAGTAAGCAACAAGCAAAAATCATAATGACAAAAGTGTAAATTTTTTACAAATTAAGCTACAATCTCTATCAGTTTGCAATACTTCCTGCTTCATTAAAAAAGTTTTTTTTTTCTCAAAGATGCATAATGGAGTTATCTATTGTTTTGTTTATTTATTAATTTTAAATTTAAGTTACATTTTATCTATTTTAAATTTAAGTCATTAAATGTAATTAAATAATTATACATTGTTTACTTGGATCCATTTAGTTATGCAAAATACCCCAAAATATTAATTTCCTGTTGTAGCTTGCGTCATGGGAGCATTCCTTCATCATTTCATTTGTACTCTTTTTCTTGAGATTGAGGTGACAAAAATGCATAAATAAATAAAGAAATAAACAGAACAACAGAGGACACTGGCAGAGTGTGTAATGTCATAATTGACAAACCTTCAATCATCAAAAGAAGTTATGAAAAACGACAATAACAACAGAATGTTATTGCAACCATTTTTACATCCACACTATACAGAATCTGAACAAACATAACAGAGTTGGAGGAGCGTCAACTTGTCAAAGAGATGTGATGCAGAAAGAAAGGTAAAGCTAAAAAAAAACAGACTTAAGGAGAACAAAAAAGGTTCCTTTTCTTCCTACATTAATGAATGATTGCAAACTTTAATTTAAACTTCACACCTGTAGCTGATGTTCCAGCTGCTGTTTGAAAATGAATCCCCTTCTGACCAATCGCATTCATTCAATCATTCATTCAGCAGCAGGAGATGATCTAATTTCAATTTGTATAAAAATATATAAATACGTTTCTGCTGCTACGTACATAAGAATGTAGTGTATAGAAAATGAGACTCTGCTGGTCATACAGTATTCCTCCAGCCTGCTGACTGTGGTTAATGGTGTTAGGCAGCAGGAGAGTGTCTGTGTGTGTGTGTGTGTGTGTGTGTGAGGGATTCAGGTGAGCTGAGCAGAACAGGAAGCTTTGATCACTGGAGTGGATCTGTTCGGTTTGGGCTCAGCCGCTCTGCCTCGCTGTGTTTGGGTGAAACGATTCATGTCCTGTTCACTAATCACATCTGAGCCTAATCGGGGGCCAAGAACCAACCAGGGGAATCCAGGTGGAACTAAGAAAGTGCATATGTGTGTGTGTGTGTGTGTGTGTGTGTGAGCAGGAGAGAGTAAGACAAGAATAGAAAGGTTTCTTTTATTACACTGATAAGTTCTTTAATCTTTTTTGTGATACATTAATAAAAAACTGAATGGTGACACAATGCACATTTTAATACATCGTTAACAATAACATGTCCATTGGGTAGATTAAAAGTGTTAGCTTTGAGGCACATTTACTGAAACCATGCAAATTTTATGTGGATTGACAGACATAGGTCACGCCTTTCTTTACTGGGACTTCCGTTCATTTAAATCGAATTGATGCACATAAAGGCCACACCCGTTTTACCAGAATTAATATAATAAGTGACTTTATATTGACACTGGGAGTGGCAGATACAAGGCCATGCAATCTTAACTAGGTCCTATTTAATGTCTACTTCACCCAGACTGACCAAAGTTGTGTGCTTGAGCTACCATCAAGGTGGACTATTTTTCCATAGCTGTTGTTAATGTTTGCAAATGTTAATGTTTGAGATATAGACAGTCCCCGACTTAAGAACATTTGAGTTACGAATTTCTGCAGATACGAACCGATCACGGCTGTACTTCCGGTTCAATCACGGAAGTAGCTCACGTGTATTGTACAAGAAAATAGACACTGCAGTGCACCAGATATCAATATTTACAATTCTTTAAAGTGTTATACAATATTTTCAGTGTGTAAGTGAATGTATAAAATGACTAAAGTCATAGAGAAAAATGAGTCAGCCTCACCAGATTTAATGAGTCAGTCCGGGAGCACGATGATAGAAAATGGCTGTCCTATAAAGCTGTCCTAATGGTGAATAATCCTAGTTTTGGAAAATCCTCAACAAAACAGAGTTTACAGTCCAATACAGTGGAAAACAGCTCTGAGACAAAATGGCGTCCAGGATTCTCCACGCGATTTAAAGGTGCAGAGACAACACTGTTACATTTCACTGTGAGATTCATTTCCTTAGGCGCCGTTACAGTGTTTGACCACATGATGGTGTGGGGACAGATTTAGTCAAGTGGATTGGTATTTTTTACATTGTATATTCATGTCAAAGGTGTATAAGACTGACTTTGTCGGACTTAAGAACAAATCCGACTTACAAATGTGATCCCGGAACAGAACTTGTTCGTAAGTAGGGGACTACTTGTATTAGAAAACTGCATAAACTGTTTCCTCTAACCAGTTTGTCATGCATTTCTTTATTCCAACACTGCACGTTTATAATACAAGTAAATCCTAGTATTTTAAAATCGTTATTAATCACAGACTAGCATATCTAGTATACTAGATTATACTAGATTAAAAATTTTTATTTGATTTATAGCACTAATTTATTTACAAAGCCAGGTAAAAGATGAGGCATTCTAGGTCAAGGTGCAAGTCATGAAATTCACGTCTTTAGTCTCAGTCCATGACTTGAGTACTACATCACTGGTCTGATTTGACTTCTTTCCATTTCCAGTCGATTTTCAGGTCCATTCAGCCCCAAGTACTTTTACACACTCCTATGAGGATCCCCCTCCCTGTTCCTCCATGAGTTAAAATCGAGCAGAAAATGCAACTCCGACACCTGATCGTCTGGTACACCAAATTCTTTCTGCAACACTAGCTGGTTTTAATTCCTGCCTGTCTGGGTTAGCTATTCCTCTGCTCCTCTGATATCTTATTCATGAATTTCAAAAGATCACTTGTGCGATTTTTCCATGCAGCCACACGGCGAGGGCTGAATTAGGTATTTCATGGAAGGCAGAGCCGTTCAAAGGGAACGAGAGTCCCGCTGCTGACACCGACATGTCAATTCCATCTCCACCGGGCCTTGAGGGCAGCGAGAACTCGCGGTGGTTAATTATAGAACGAGTTCGGTATAGCAGCGGCCTCTGATAACCGAGCACCATTAAACCCTTCATGCTTCTCTCTCCACTTGCTTCGTGTGTGAAGCAGAGGATTGGGTTCTGGTGTGTTTGGCACAGAGATGTTAGAAATTACATTTACATTTGGGCATTTTGGCAGACGCTCTTATCCAGAGCGACTTACATTTTTTTTTTTTATCTCATTACACATCTGAGCAGTTGAGGGTTAAGGGCCTTGCTCAAGGGCCCAACAGGGACAACTTGGTGGTTGTGGGGTTGTGGGGTTTGAACCTGGGATCTTCCGAACCGTAGTCCAATGCCTTAACCACTGAGCTACTCCTTTTGCAAATTACATGAACAAAGCAAAGGAGGGGACAACAAAAAGCACTCGGATCATTAGGTGTCCAACATAAAACTTGTCCTAGGTGGTGATATTAACATTAAGAATGAAGTTCATTAACAAGCAGAATTCTTAGAATTATGAAAAATTAAGAAAAAGATGATGAATGCTACATAGAAACTCACTCATTCTCTATACATCCTGTACAGAATCACGGGAGGCCTGGAGCCTACAGTACCTCAGAGAGCAAGGCAGGATACACCCTGGACGGGGTGCCAATCCATTGCAATCAATCCAAACAAAATTAGTCTAATCTGCATGTCTTTGGTAGGAAACCCGCCAAGCACACATAAACGTAACACACAGACTCAAGGCAGGCGTCAAACTCTTGACCATGAAGATGCAAAGCCACTATGCTAGCCATTATTCCGCTGTGCTGCCTTCCTGAGGTTCAATGATACTGTAAGTAGATTTAAAATGTATTACCATACATTAAGAAATAGAAAATGATTACAGTTGATATGATGAAGAAGAAAATGTTTCCCTCCAGTTTCAGTGCTTCGTTATAGTCAGGATTGTTTCCCAAAAAGTCTGTTGCATTTTGCAGGTTCAGGTTACTTGCAGGTTCAAACAACAATTTGTTTTGTGTATTTGTGTCTTTTTTTATTTTATTTATTTGTGTATCTAAAATATATATAGAGAGAAAAAAAGACAGGCTAGTGTAGAACGGCTGTAATAACAATGTCCTGTCGAAATTCACAAAGAAATTGTAGCTGTAATTGTCTAAAATGTTTGATCTGTCATTCGCTGATTAATAATAAACGTAATCATTAACACATTGCAGTAATTAAAAAATAAATAAAACACCATGGGGGTGGCATGATGGCATGGTGGTTAGCTCTGTGGCCTCGCGCCTCCAGGGTCGGGGGTTCGATTCCCGCCTCAGATTTGTGTGCATGGAGTTTGCATGTTCTCTCTGTTGCTTGGTGGGTTTCCTCCGGTTGCTCCGGTTTCCTCCCACAGTTCAAAGACATGCAGATTAGATTAACTGTAGTTAGACTAACTGGGTACTCCAACCTAGCGACCCAAGTCCACTGGGTTAGGCTCCAGGTGTCCTGCAATCTGGCACAGGATAAGCGATATACCATGGGACATCTTGTTCAAGGAAAATAATCAACTTGAATTGTCTGACACCACCTTGCTATTGATTACCTTCCTCTAACAACACTCCTGAAAATGTTTGATTCCCTACAAACTAAATCAAATCACTGGAAATGAAACATGGCCTCTACATGGCAGACGTTGGTATCCGCAACCCGCTACAGCGTTTGTCAGTCATCCGTGACGCCGTCCGCCTGTCTGTCTGCGCTACTCCGAGTCTCTTAATTAAACCTCTTTGCCCGACATGATTTTCAACGTGTTGCATTGTATGTTAATTAAGCTTCTAATTAAAGATCGAGCGCAGTATGTTGTAATTAATGTGATGTTAAAGCACTATGAATTATTAATCCTTGGCTGCCTCCGTGCCACTTAGCTCTTTGTCTACTTTTTCTTCAAATATAGAAATGAAAATGATTAAATGCAAGGGGAGTAATTTCAGTAAACACGAGATGTGCAATAGGTGTGTGTGTGTGTGTAGGCAGGGCCTGGACCTCTCAAAACATAGAGACTCTGAATGGAAGGCTCAGAAGTGTAGGTTTTGTTCTGCTGTCAGATTAACTCAAGCTTAACTCGTGTTTCAAGTTACTTATTTTATATCGCAGAAAGAAAAGCTTAGATTTCATGGTACTTGTGTGTTTCTCCTCCCTTGGCCTTGGTGTTTGTCCTCGTCTTCTCTCGATGCCAAGGTACCAGACACGAGGGACGGCCCCGTCTTGGAAAACTCTCCTGATCCGAGTGTGAAGCTGATTATAAACTATACATCTCTCATTTCCACTCTCTTTTTTCCCTTTCACATATGCGTGCACACACACACACACACACACACGCATATTTACACCCCTGTTCCAAATCCTCTGTGCATTCTTTGGCTATCACCTGCTCGAGACCGTTTCCCGTTTGCCTTCCTTTGACACGCTCGTCTCTTGAAAATTAATCAGCGAGGACGAGCCAAAATGGTGCATTATGAGTTCACAACGAAAGTGACAAAGAAAAATGACATCCAGTGAGAACAAAGATGATTAACGAATGTAAAACAGAACAGAAAATGTTACATAGGTAGTTTGTTTATTCTTTTTATCCAAGGTGAGATGGTATACAACCCGGGAATACTGATGAACCAATGAGAATTAAACAGTGTTCATAAGGAACAATGTCTCTCTGGATGTGATGGATTAAAACTCATGACCTTTGACTCAGTAGTTCATCATCACTCCTGCAGGACACTGACGCTGAGGAGGTTTGATTTGAGATATGGCTTTAATCTGAATGGAATTCCTCTAATTCATCATGTCACAGCCAAAGAAAAAATAAAAGGGTTAAAAAACAACAACTCCAGAGCACATCTGTAGTTGGTGCTAGTATTTCTGCCTTTGGGTTTTATTTCCCGAGTGTATAGGCTCCTCCCACTTTGGCATTCAGGTTTAAAGTCAAATAAAGATACAAAAGATACAGATATGGACATGTGGACCACCAAAGAGACACAAATAATCTGCAGTCACAGTCCAGAGCAACATGGACAAGAAGAGACTTCTAATAGAAAGAAGAATGAAAGAAGTTGAAAAATGAAATAAAGGTTTTATTAAAAGAAAGAAAGAAAGGAAGAAAGAAGTTAAAGTTCAAAAATTAAATAAAGGGTTGAGAAAGAAAAAAAAGAAAGAAAGAAAGAAAGAAGTTAAAGTTCAAAAATTAAATAAAGGGTTGAGAAAGAAAAAAAAGAAAGAAAGTAAGAAAGAAAGAAAGAAGTTAAAGTTCAAAAATTAAAGAAAGAGTTGAGAAAGAAAAAAGAAAGAAAGAAAGGAATAAGTTGAAGTAAAATAAATGGAAATAAAGGATTGAGAAAGAAAGAAAGAAGTTGAAGTTCAAAAATTAAATCTCCAAATGAAGATTTGATAATGAAAGTAAGAAAGAAAGAAGTTGACGTTTTAAAATGGAATAGTTTGATAAAGAAAGAAAGAAAGAAAGAAAGAAAGAAGTGCAAAAGGAAAATAAAGGATTGACAAAGAAAGAAAGAATGAATGAATGAAAGAAGTTGAAAAATGAAATCAAGGAATAAGTTAAAGTGCAAAAGGGAAATAAAGGATTGACAAAGAAAGAAAGAATGAATGAATGAAAGAAGTTGAAAAATGAAATCAAGGAATAAGTTGAAGTGCAAAAGGGAAATAAAGGATTGACAAAGAAAGAAAGAAAGAAATCAAAGTAAAAAAAATGAAATAAAGATATGATAAAGAAAGAAAGGAAGAGATGATTTGCGCTCATGATCCGGAGCATCCCGGAGCAGGCGAGTGTTGTGACGGAGCAGTGAGCTGTTAGCGCGAGGCTCAGTGGAATCAGTACACACTGGAATAATAACGCAGAGGCCGTTCTGATCTCAGCGTAAAGAAAAGCTCAGACTGTCACTATCACATCTCAGTCCTGTGTACAAGCCACGTAAAAGTGTGGCGTCTCTGCGGCGTGTCTGGCGTGTCTGCGTACAGTAGTGTGCATTATTCATGAGGCTTTCTGTGTGAAATCAAACAGGCCCGTGTGTGTTTTTTAGCGCGGCCCCTGTCCACCCACTCTCTGTCCGCTCGAGTGGATGTGTGCGCAGTAAACGATATGAATATGTCGGGGGAGAGACCGGCGCGGCCCGTGCAATTTGGGTGCCATTGGAGTTCAGGGAGCGTATGATCAGCCGAGTGCATCTGAATGTCCTCCTTTAGAAGCCGTGCTGCTTGTAGGCAGGGCCGTGATGCACCCCCCAACACACACACACACACACACACACATGGTGCACATATAGCAAACCCCCTTCACTCTCAATTTAACCAGAAATCGGATGAGCCCATACTACCTCATCACTCACACACACTCACACGTCTCTCTCTCTCTCTCTCTCTCTTACACATATATACACACACACACATAATGACACTAACACCAGATTTCATGGGAGAAAGAGTAGATATATAGTCACGAGCTGATCAATCAGCAGGCGTGAACCGGAGCAGCAAGGCATTAACAATTCACATGCACTTTCAATCCACTCGCCGGAGCAGAAGAATATATTTAACGTGCTTGTGTTCGGATTCTCTGGACCCCCAGGAGCGCAGGGAAACAGGTGAGGGACGCGGAGCAATGGCCGCTCGGTGCACCGATGCTTCACCTCGCTTGCCGCGCGATTACAGCGTGTTTTAGAGGTGTCACTCAAAGCCGTTTATCTCGCAGGTCTCTCCACCTGTCTCCTGTCTCTGCTTTTCCAGACAACACTTTCAGGCTTCAGTGTGTAAACCAGAGGCTTCACCAGGCCCCCTCAGGTGACACGTGTCACTTTAGTGGAATCAGGCGAGGGATAAACAGCTGGGAGAGAGAACTCACTGTTCTCACGTGTCAGTCGCAAAAAAAGTCTTCCACATCAGAGCTATTCAGTTTAGCATCAGGATTTAAAGCCGGCTTGAGGATGCAGAGAGAGACAGAAACAGGGACATGATGAGGAGCTCAATCAGGGGTCATAGTAATAATAATAATAATAATAATAATAATAATAATAATAATAATAATTTTTAAAAAGTAACTCAGAAAGTAAATAAAAGAAAGAATTTGAAGAACAAGGAAAGAAAGAAATGGTAATAAATGTCTGATGAAAGGAAGGAAGAAAGAAAGAAAGAAAAAAAGAAAGAAAGAAATTCTAAGTGCACAAAGGGTAAAAAAAAAATTATGACCAAAGAAAGAAAGAAAGAAAGAATATGTACAAAGGGTAAAAAAGGTCTGACCAAAGAGTGAAGGAAGGAAGGTAGGAAAAGAAAAGAAAAAAGAAAATTAAACAGCAAAAGGGCAATAATAGCCTGATGAAAGAAAGAAAGAAAGAAAGAAAGAAATGGTAATAAAGGTTTGTTGAAAAAAGAAAGAAAGGAAAAAAAGAAAAAGTGCACAAAGGGTAAAAAAAGGTCTGACCAAGGAAGGAAGAAAAGTTATTTAAAAATAATTTAATAAATAAAAAGGAAAAAAAGAATTGAGGCCTTGATGAGAATAAGATAAGATCATTCAGATCATTTCAGCCAAACTAAAATGATTAAAATTGGTAAGAAGAAGAAGAAGATGGAGAATAGTGCAGTGTTTGGTGTTTGGTATCTTCATTATCATCTGCATTATCATCATCCTCACCTACTTTCTTATAGTACAGGCTTGAGGACACTTGACCAGAAAACAACCATAAGAGTAATATAACAGCCTGTGGTAAAACCACACACACACACACACACACACACACAGTGTGTGTATTTTCCCTGAACGTGTAATTATCAGTGTGGTTCTGAGCGGCTCCATCGCAGTAGTTTTTGGACGCCATTGTGCATCAGTGCGCCACACCGTTAGCCACATGACTGCTTGGAAGGCCGTTAACGCAGTTTGTGGAGGGATCCATCTGTGATTAGCGAGCGAATCGAGTTTCCTGGGGCAGAATGAAAATCAAACACACACCTCACACTTTTAACGCCAGACGAGTTGTGTAGCTCTCGGCCCAGGCAGGGGGTTTGCCTGGCTGAGCTCATGCGCTCGGTCCTGCGCTTGGTTAGCATGCTGGTTAAGCGTTACGGTTCACTGTGACTCTGTTGCTCGGTGACTTGTGAAGCTGACATAATCTTGCTTTTTTCAGTTTTTTTTATATCTGTTATTTCTTTCTCTCTCTCTCTCTCTCTCTCTCTCTCTCTTCACTCACCTTGCTGCTCTCGCCCTCGCTTGCCTGGAGGCCCCTTGTTCGGCTGCTTCGCGCACTGTTTTTCATCCCCAACAATGAAAGGAGCTTTTCAGCAAGGCTGGTTCCAATTCATCTGTGATAAATGAGACGATAAGGCAATCAGAGCACACCGTGACACTCGGTGCAGTTAGTTAGGCACACTTCGAGCCCATTCAGGTGTGCCGGTGCGTCCTGCCGTCGGGGGGGCTGTTATATATATGTGCCCAAGTCCCGATGGTGCATGGCTACTGCTCCTGCAGGAGTGCCAGCAGCCTTCCTCAGCGAAAAACTTCTAACTCTGAGCAGATCAGGTAGACACCCAGCAACCAGAAGCTTCTATAAATGCTATGTGCTCGGAGGAAAAGCTTTGAACTTAGCCATGTGTTCAGATGGATGGATTGGTGGGGAAGTGGATCTGGCCATGATCTTCTCTCTGGAGTTTCTGAAGAATCAATGGAAGAGGAACATCTAACACAGGTATGTGAAAAAGAAGCATCTTTACCTTAATTCATGTCCATCTGATTAGCGTTTCAAGATGCTAAGCAAGGCCAGGGTGCGTTCAGGTCACTGAAGGGTCAATTTAGTGCCGAACGGAATAGAAACGGTTTCAGATTAGCGTCACCAAATGTTTAACTCCGCCCATAGCATGTACTAGCACTTATGAATACCTCACCCTGCTAAATGATGCCGCCTTAAGGGTCACGCTAAAGGTTCAATAAGGGAGTCTAGGGGGTCCAATCATAATTTATTGTGCTTTATGAGTAAAGAAGGCTTTTGCTGGGCTAGTGTGTGACGTGTCATAAAAGCCTTTTTTTTTTTTTTTTTTTTTAGCAGATTTAACTATAACAATTATTGAGACGTGTATGTGAGTTCTATACAGTATAACATCTTTGAGTTTCTACATGAATTGTCTCTTCTGTCATCCATCGCATGTGTTCGAGACTCTGTGTTAGCATATACTGTAAGTGCGCGTTCGAGAGCCAAAATAAAATCAGTTAACACTTTTCAAGGAGTGTCCTCTCACATTAGCGTTTCCATTTGGATTGCGGTGTCGATGTGGCGTGTGTGTGAGTGTGTGCGAGTGCATGCAAGGGTATGGGGGGAGGCCGACAGAATGGCATTGTGTTGGTTGCTTGTCAGTGTTTAGGCACAAACAGGCCTGAAGTGGGGGAGGTGTGAAAGGGCGCAGGGCCTCGTCCTGAATGGAGGGGCCGACTGGAGCGCCCCTCACAGACTAGCGGCCTGTCACTCAGTGTTTTCAGAAAGAAAGAAGAAGAAGAAGAAGAGAGACAGAGCGAGCGAGAGAGGGAGAGAGACAGTATTTTCCTTGTCAACAGATGGACAGATGTGTTTTGACAAATGTGCGACAGTGGATTCGTACAATCTGCTAGCGTTTAACGGCTAATTATGTTTGGTGCGACTTCTGTGTATTCAAAACATTGTCCGAGTTGTCCAAAAAAGGACAGACTCAGCAGTCCTTTTTTGCTTTAATGTTCTGTAAGTAGGGAACATTTTTGACTAACTCTTGACTAACTTTAAGGAAGTACTTAAGCACGCGCGCGTACGATCACGATCACGCTCATGCACGCACGAACGCACACACGCGCAAAGAGGAATCAAGAAAAGGGGGGAAAAAAAGCTTTATCTTTAATCCATGTCTTTGTGCAATTAGACTTTCTAATAGCCCCACGCTTCAGTCTCTCCCATTTTAAGCCTAATTAGAAAGTTTTTTGAATGAACTCCGCGCGCGCGACGCCAGATTGACAGCATTAGTGCGTCCTAAACCTCTCTCTCGGCTCTAAGTGCCCTAAGTCTCCGTGTCGACTTAATGAAGTGAAAATTGCATTCTCCTCGCGCTTGATATGAAAATGGAATACGCGTTCATGAAATATACACAGTTGTCACTTCTTAAAAAGGTGTCAGCAATTTGCTTCACTGAGTAAGGTGAATATTAGCCGTGACAGCAGAAGAAGAAAAGGTTTCGAGAGAAAGAGGAGACGGAGAGAAAGAAAAAAAAAAGTGTTATGCGCGTGATCAATGAAAGACTGCATCGCCTCCCGCTTCACTGGAGTTATAATAAGAGAAACGGAGAGGAGCCTGAGGGTGAGCGCGCGCTGACGGGGACAGGACAAGACTGCCACCTAGAGGAACTCTCTCTCTCTCTCTCTCTCTCTCTCTCTCTCTGAGTACTATACTTTTTAATATATGATGTGTGTCCATAATTACTGTATATTATATACATACATACAGTACGAGGTCAAATGTTTGGACACACCTTCTAATCCAATGTTTTTCCTGTGTGTGTGTGTGTGTGTAGTGTCTACATGCATTCTAACAATACTGGATTATTTTTTTTTCAAAATTATGAAATAACACATATGGCATTAAGTAATTAAGTAATAATAACAACAATAGCTACAGTTGTTATGTTAAGACATGAAGTCCAGCTGTTCTGGATCAGTTCTTGTGTCGAGTGCATTTGCAAAACCCATCATGCACCATGATGAAACTGTCTCTCATGAAGACCAGACCAGGAAAGCAAGACCAAAACTGACCTCTGCTGCAGAAGAGAAGTTCATTTAGAGTCACCAGCCTCAGAAATCACCAATTAACAAACAGCACCTCAGATTAAAGCCGTTATGAAGGATTTACAGAGCAGAAGTAGCAGATACATCTCAGTATCAACTGATCAAAGGAGATGATTATATATTTTGAAAGCTTTCAGGATTGTTTTTCAATGTAGAAAGAAATAAAAAATGAACGACCATGAAGTTAGAAGGTGTGTCCAAAGTTTTGATTTGAATATACAGTATATAGAAGTTGTGTATTTGTGTGCAAATATAGAAGTTATATTTGTATTTGTGTGCAATGTGTAATATTATGTTTCCTTTAAAGATGTCAGTAGTTCCACTGTCATTGATGCAATCATGTGACCATGATTGTTTTTGTGCATATATCTTTCATGTTGAAGTGTGTATGTGTACTTATTGTGTATAGTGTGATTTTGTGTGTGTGTTAATGTGTATATACTGTAAATACTCTATGCTGTACTGTATATGTATGTTTTTTTGCGTGTGTACAGGATGCTGTATCTATGCAGATTTCTGTTAACACTTTTAGCGAGTGTCATCTCGTGTTAGCATTTTCATTTGATGGGTCAATGTGGTATGTGTCTGTGCTTGTGTGTGTGTGTGTGTGTGTGTGTGTGTGTGTGTGTGTGTACAGTATGCTGTATCTATACATATTTGTTCATGCATGCATAAACCTACAAATATATATTTTTGCATACTAGATAGATTTTTGTTGTCTTATAAACATTTGGATAAAAACAAACAAAAACAAAAACAAATGTAGTGCATTTCATCCTTGGGTGTAAATTTATTCCTGAATCCAACTCTAAACCATTGTTCTACTTAAAACATATACACACCTCATTAGGAATTTATAATATAGGAAAGGATATTATAAAATGAAATTATATAATACATATAAAATTGAAAGAAAAAAAACATAATCTATGGTATTTTAGATTTCTTCTTTCTCTAACCCCTGTTTGACCTGCAGCACTTAAGGGCTTAGTTTGGAATTGCATGAAGCCTCAGCTCAAACACTAGCAATCAGAATATTGTGGTATGAAATGTAGTTAAACGGGAAATGTTGAAATGTATTAAAAAATACAGATTCAAATAAATAATCATGCGCCACCAGAGCAAAGAAGACAGCGTTGATGCTCATAAATGTATGGACCATGGTTCTCCACGTGAAGCCCAAGAACCCCGAGGTGTCTGAGTTTTCTTTTGTTGTTGTCGTTAAAGTGATGGAAATCACATCCCAGGAAGGTTTACATTTTACATTGTTATATATAAGATAAGATATATAACATATTTATAAGTCGTTACATTCGCATGCCTCATCTGTTGACCTTGTGAATGTTCTTGGACTCCTATCCTGTTGTACATTCAGGTTTGATCTTCATCATGTCGATAATATTTGTACTTCGTGTTTCCTCTGTCTAACATGTCAGTCTGTGAGTATAGAGATTAGAAACCGCAATCATTTCAATAAATTGCCAAAATATTAGTATAGAAATAATGTGCCTAATATTTTAACTATATAATTATGTTATGTGAAATAATTTGCCTAAGGTATGATGAAGGTATAAAGTAAATCATAATTAAAGGGTTTTGGACTATTTTAACAAAAAGGCTGCAAAATGTGTTACTGATACTTCCTGATACTTCACATCATCTCACACTTACATCTCAAATTTTTCATTTGAACTGTGAATACAGCAGTGGCAGAGGGCAAAGTTATGTCCTAATCACCAGAATGTTGTGAATGTTCAAATCCCAGGGTAGAACCTTCCCCCCCCCCAGCAGCTTAGAGCTGTAGCCGAACTTTCAGAAGAACAGCATTTCCTGAGCAAAAATCTCCTGGACAAGTTCCTGCTCTTTCTTTCCCATACTGCCTGGACAAGATTTCCTTCCCCATGCCACAAGTCAATAAAAACATAAAATAAAAACATTATGAACGGGTGTACTTGGTCTGCGATATCGTTAGGTGGGCAGTTCGTGTCAAAGTAACATCCACATGAATGCCAGGATACCAGAGAGAACATTGTCCAGAGCATCACACTATCTCCGCCAGCTTGTTTTCTTCCCATAGTGCATTCCGGTGCCATCTCTTCCCCAGGTAAGGGACGCACACGCACCCGGCTATGCACATGATCTAAAATAAAGCATGATGCATCAGATCACCTTCTTCCATTGGTCCAAGTTCCATGATCAAGGTCTGATGCTCCTGTGCCTACTGTAGGTGCTTTAGGCGATGGACACGGGTCAGCACGGGCACTATGACCGATTTGCAACTGTGCAGCTTTATAATCCGAAAACTAATAAACTGTGATACTAATAAAAGCTGAGGTCATACCAGATACATGGTACAATTTGGCCACAAAACAACAGAAACTCTGTATCATAGGTGTTTAGCCACCCATCTACAATAAATACACTTACTTTCCACATAAATCCATCCATCCCAGCTGCACCCTGCCGACCCCAGGTGAGCAATTTGGGCACAAACCTAGTGTCCATGTAGGGATCAAAGCTCAGCCTGGCCCTCAATGAGGCTTTGAAGATGGAGCGCAGGGTACTGGTGGGAATATTCTCACTACAGGGCACCTGATGAAGCTGTGGGATGTGGATGGGAATCAGGCGAAGCTTTAGTGCATGTTCTGTGATGAGCAGTGAAAGGGAACAAAATACTGCAGGTTTTTTTTTTTTCAGATATGTGTGAGATTATAGTGTTTGTAGACATTTTTAGATGTACAGACAAATATCACTATATAAGCGATTTTGTCAATGGTGAGTGAACAGACTGATGACTGGATACATCGATTTTATATCTCACCACTTCTTTAGGTAGGAACGATATTTGTAAGTATCCCCTGATGGATAGATGTGTGGAAAATTTCAGACAATTAGATACAGTAGCTGGAGTAAGAAACTTTCCTATAAGGTTTATGCATCACTTGATGGTGAAACATGAAAATGACGGCTAGTTAGAGAGATGGGTTGTTGGATTGATGGTGCATTGGTGGATAAATGGACAAAACAATGGATCCATAGCTTGATAGCCAAACAATACATGGCTGGATGGACCAAGGTCATTTTAGGTTTCATCTCACCAGCAAATTGGATGAAGTTTGGATAGAGAGATGCCGAGAGAACGGACCAACCATTAGATGAATTAATGAATGCCATGCAATAATTCTTTGCCTAGTTGGAAAGATGGATAAACATTGATAGAAATATTGCCAAAGATTGCAACTGCTGAGTGTTTATAAGGTAAAACCGACCATAAATTTGTCTTAATTCGACCTTTCACCCATCCAGTCCTCTTTCTTTTCCTTTTTCTACATCTCTCTGTATCTGTTGTTGATCGAGGCTCCATATGAACCCGTGTTCAGCACCTTATCCGGAGCAGCGAGCTGAAATGTCACTGCACACGAGACGTGCGGAGCAGCCGAATATTTCCCCCAGTGTCTAAAGAGATCAGAGTGATTCTACTGGCTGAATCGTGGCTCCAGGTGGCTGAGATGGGCTGCTTTACCGTCCTGGGGGTGAAAGGGCAGATGCTTGGAATAATATTATTTGGAATGATAGTGTGTAATATTTTATAAGCTATGGAAAATATTCATGATTGAAAGTGTACTTTCCGTCTAAGGGCGTGATACGGCTTTTTTGAATAGCTTAGCCTGCAAATTAATGCTAGCATTACACTTTAATGTCATTGTATGGTTATGGTATCAGAAATAGAAAAACTGGTCTTATTCCTGGCTTAAACAAACGCGGAGCAAAAAAAACAGTACCTGACCTGAGGTTCCTGACCTGATGGTATAGTCCATCCAAAGCCAAAACCAAACCTTTATGTTACCAGACTAAAAAGCATCATCAGCTCGAGAAGTCCCTTTGACAGTGTGATTTAGTGCAAGACTGGGCTTCATCTGTGTCCACAAAAGCTGACAAGTGGCTATTTGTGTGTGATCAAGACTTCAAGGCTGATTGCAGCAATGAAGGAGCAAATAAATAAATATAAATGTGTGGATTGCATTGTGTCATAAACCAAGATCAACATCATTTTGATGAATTATATAGAAAGTATAAAAACAAACACTTTTCAGGGTGTATAAGGTTATACTGAGATGCCGACAAATAAAGCCCATGTCAATCATCTTGTCTTAGAAGCAAAGAATCATTCTTAGCCTGCGTGATTGTCGTTCTATAGGTTCCAGCTTGATAGATTTTCTTTGGTATGACAAGGCCTGCAGTTTAGACACACACACGTACACACACACACATGCACATCTCATAGATGATAAAGCCCTACATCTTGATATTCCTCAATCCCAACTGGCACCTGTCAGAAAGTGGTAGACACTCTACCAGGTGGAATCTCAAGCCGGGAAGACGTCTTTAGAAGTTTTGTGTTAGGGCTATTAAAAAAAAAGTAACAAATTCAAATTTCAAATTCAAATTTTATTTGTCACATACATAGTCATACACAGTACGATATGCAGTGAAATGTTTATACGACCGCCAGTGACCTTAAAAATTAAATACCTAAGAAATAAATATGAATAAAAAGAAATACGAAAGAAAATAAATTTAACTAGTAAAATATACAGTACAAATAAGGGCATAATAAAAATATTACAAAATATAGAAAATATAGAAGAAAAAATAGAAATTTGTAAAAATTTGGAAGTGATGCAAATGGGTGTGCAAATATGCATAAAAAGTGAATTATTAAAGTGTCTTGTGCAATGGTCCAGAAATTAAAATATAAATATATAGTGCAAGTGAGTATGAATGTGTCCATGGTGTCCATGATTGTCCAGTCAATGTTGGAAGTTTAAAAAGATGGAATCGCTTTCCAGACCGCAACAGAGAGAACAGTCCATTGTTGGGATGGCTGAGGTCCTTCACGATCTTCCTGGCCTTGGTCCAGCAATGCTTGCTGTAGATCGAGTGCAGGTCAGGGAGCTCGGTGCGGATGATGCGCTCAGCTGATCGCACCACCCTCTGTAG
>JAQMYJ010000002.1:27117054-27134351 GCA_030014305.1 Clarias laeviceps | reverse complement strand
CAGGAGAATATATGCATGGCTGTAAAGAAAAAAATATATAGTACAAGACAGACCAGTTTTCAGATGGAAACAAAAAAAATAATGTTCGCTCCTGGGATTTGCATAAAAATAGAAAGGAGCGAGTGTGACAAAGTTACCAGAACTTATATTCTCCAACAAGCTCAGTAAGATCTAACAGTTGTTTTACTTAAAGTTCTATGCAAAAGTCTTGGGCACATACAAAAATATGGCATAAGCAAAAGGTACTTTTGAAAACATTTCTGCATTAAAGAAACTTCTATAAAGCGCAATAAAGAGTAATAAAATAAACAGTCAACATTTGGAGTAAAAACTCATTGCTTAAAATCAGAAGTTTTACAACAGAGTTTTACAGCCGTTAGGTTTTACTGAGTTTGCTGGAAAATATGAGTTGTCTACGATGAGAATATGAGTTGTCTACGATGTCTACTTTCTTGCTGAAAGTGCTTCCATGACTGGTTTTGAATGCGGGCAGCTGCTCTCTCTCTCTCTCCTCCATGCTGCGACCAACAGTTAGTGTAATTACCGATTGTTTGAACACTTGTGATGCGAAATATATATTAGTTAAATGTTTCAGTATTTGTGGAATGCCTCAAATCCACAATCAAATTAATCCAAACAAATTACTTAGTCAGAACTAACTGTTGTATAATACAATCAAATTACTTGGTCAGAACTAACTGTTGTATAATTTACAATATTAATAATAATATAAAGCTTTATATTTAGGCAGCATGGTGGAATAGTGGTTAGCAATGCATGTTCTCCCTGTGCTTGGTTGGTTTCCTCCCACAGTCGAATAAATTAATAACTGTTTTTCATAATTTAATGGCACTAATATAAAATGACTTTAGTCTCCTGCATGACGTAGCATATGGGTGCATTCATGATGAAGAATAGGAAGCATCTGTGGCATCTGTGAAATGCTATAAACATCATAATTTCTTTAAGTATACATTAAGTAAATGTATAAAAGTTTAGTAAATTCAAGCCCATGTAAATTATATGATTTTAAGTCAACCAAATTTACATCCGTTCATATTTTTGTGTGTAAATGTATACACACATTTAGAAGCATAAGTAGGAAACAAATTGTGATCTTCATTAAATACCAAATTTCTAGTGTAAACACTTTTACGAACAAAAATGATACGATAAATGAGACCCAAAATGTGTTAAAAAAAAATTTTTAATAAAACATTTTCCTCATATTATTATTAGTATTATTATCTGTAAAACGAACCACAAAAAAGATTTTTGTAAATAATTGATCTCGTTCATGCACGCTAGAACCATCACTGCGGGTGACAAGTTAAACAAAAATATCACTGCATTTCGCTAACACTAGTGATTAGCCGACTAACTAGCAATTAACTGCAAACTAAATTAACATTTATAATAGGTAAAAACACAAAATAAAACAAAAAACAATATATTTGCAATAAAACAACAGTAACACATGCAAGCACTAGCCATCAACTTCAAAATTGTTACTAATTAAATCAAACGCTTGAAGGAAATTAGCAAACCACTTCTTGTTTGCTGCAGTCTGTTAACAGCTTAAGCTCCTCCTCAATCATAAGAACTGTATACTCAAACAATCTTAGATTTTTTCCTCACAAAGCAAACAGCAGTTATTAAAAGGCATGGTAGCCCTTAGCACATTAGTACACTGAGTAGTCAGGAGGAGATATAAAACAGGACGGCAGGTTCGACTGCGCAGGAGGCTCAGCCTGGCCTTTGAAGTCCTCGCGAACCTTCACATCACCTTTATGTCAGGTTGGATATGGAAGCGAGTGCTGAATGAAGGCTGGCGGGGGTTTCGGCTCCCCCACCGCCGGGCGAACGCACCGGGGTTCACGGTCACAACAACACACTCCAGAGGAGAGCTCCGGGTTCAGACGAGCCACAGCGTGTTAAGTTTCGACGGGATTCAGCTGGGAGCTTGTTGGACAACAGTGAGGCTCTCGTGCTGCGCTGTGCCATTTTGCTGCAGGCTGCTGCTCCTGTTGCCTTCAAACACTGTGCGTACGTGTGTGCGTGCGTGCACATGTGTATTTGAGCATGCATGCAGTGGTATGAGCATGTGTCTGTGTCTTTCTGAGGTAACATAATGCCTTAATAAAATATCCAATATACAAGCTTCTATCACAGTGTGAGAGTGTATGCATGTATGAATATAAACAGTATATTCATGCACACTTGGGAACAACAATTAGTCTGCCTGTCTTTGGACTGTGGGAGGTAAAAAATTTCTTGTGGTTAAAAAAAGGATAGATCACTTGGATGATACTTTGAAGACCTGTTTCTTCTTCCTCAGTTCCTTATTTTAATCCTCATCACACACCTTCTGTGAAATATCAGAAAAGTGATCCTTGTTAACTCGTCCCTGTGGCTGTCCTGATTCTTTGGAGGGGTCTCTGTGATTGAGCTGTAGTTAAGACAGTAAAGTCTTTCTTACCTCCTGCCCGTCACCCTCCTGCACCATCACCTCACCTCATGATGCTTTATGACTGTTCACAGACGAAGGACTCTAATGCCCTCACGGAATGGCCTTGGTCATCCAGGTAACATAGTAGTTTATATACAGTACTGTAATTATTTGTTAAAGGAGCAGCTTGTTGATTTAAGAGCCATCTGCTGGTTGTGAGATGAATTGCAGTTTAAATCTTAAAAATTTATTCACAGCTGCCCAGGCTGTTGAAATGACAATCCCAGGATTGTTTCATTCTTTTTAACTGAAAAGAATGAATTTAGAGAAACAACACATCAGTGCTAACCGAAAGCAAAATCTTTAAATGTTAGTGAGCTTCCTCTTAGAAATCAAAAGAAGCATTTAAATGAGCCAGAATTGAAGTTCTCCTATGTCTTTACAGACTGTAATCATTTGAAAACACTACTGACATACAGATTAGAAAAGAAAAAAAAAAGTTTTATCTGCCTAAAGAATTTTCTCCTTAAGAACATATGAAGTATTTTCGACACGAGCGACCTAACAGAGCCGAACCAAACGCTGGCTTGCGCCAACATTGTGCATAGGTTGCCAGTACATCCGCTAGCCGCTCAAAACTTGTATGCGTCAGTGGAAATTCAAGCAAAGCAAGTTTACTTTTTTTTGCCATCAGTGTGCAAAAAGTAAGTGCGGCAGCAAGAAGAAAAGGAAGCCACTTTCAGTTTGTTTATTAAAACAGCCGGTGCTGAGGAATCATAGATTAAGGTTTAATGCCTGTTTATTTCATATTTTATTTCATTTACATGTCTTTTCTAAATGTTTTGTTTGTTTTTATGAGCAAAAATATAATTATATTTTACATGATAAAAACGTTTACCATAATTAAAATTTTACAGACAATTTTTTTACATCTATTTTCTATACTGTAAAAATGTTTTACTAGATTCTTATTTCATAATTTATATTCCTTATTTGAATACTTTCTTTTTGTACTATATTTTTCTTTTTATTATTATATTCTTATTTTATATTCCTTATTTAAAATACTTTATTTGTCTTTAATTATTAGGTTAAGGCCGGGTGTTTTTCCCGCATTTCACCGCATATCATACTGTGTATGGCTGTGCATGTGACAAATAAAATTAAAATTGGTAATATTGGTAACACGTTTTGGGTGGCTGGAATGGATTATCTACACTTACATTATTTCCTATGAGAAAATATATTTCGAAGTATGAATTTTGTCTTAAGAACTCACCTTTGGAACGGATTCAATTTGTATGCCGAGGTACCACTTACAGTATGAGCATAGTGCACATCTAATTAAATAAGAGTATCTAGAGTTGTTGCAAAAACAATTAGTTTCATGTTGCATGAAATGTGATGATGAGATAATTAACTTGTTTTAAATGAAAACATTAATAAAGTAAACTACAATTATGTGAATACATGGATGTTTTGGGTACGTAGCATATTTACTCATCTGATATTATCTTACTTCATGTTTTTTCTACAAATTTGTATGACCTTTAGAGTTCAAATATTTGGTTTGTTGTGATTTCTTCAGTCTTCATTCATAGAAAACCCAATGAATTCGCTGCTACTCATTCTAACACCTTGTGATATTGAGTTGTCTCAGCTCAGCAATGAGCTCAGTGAGCAATTTGGGTTCAGTGACTCTTACAGACACACACACACACTGCCATCCTCACCCCTGCCAGGCGGCTCTTCCTCCTCACCCTGTGCTGAGAGGGTGTGAAGTGAGCAGTGACCTCAGGATCTCTGCTGAGGCAAAGCAGAAGCTTGGCTGCGTCTGGCCTCATTTGCTTCTCACCTCTAAATTAAAGCCTAAGCACAGCGGATTCTCCCTGCGCGCCCTGTGCTAGCTTTTCCTAGCGTCAGGCTCACCCTGTCGTTTTCATCTGGCCTGATGAGTGCTAGGGGGGTGAATATGTGTCCCGCTCGCGGTTTCGCCTGACAGCTGCTGCTTCACACACACCAGGTTGCACCGGGCAAGGTTTAGCTGGTGCGAAACGTGCTTAAAAAGTTCAATGTTATACTGTACTGTACATCTTACGTACTGTATGTCAGAGTAATATTATTCTTTGGAGTTTACTTAAATTTATAACAAAGGTCTTTACAGTTAGAAATATGTAGAAATACATTGACAAAATTTAAAAAGAAAAGTTTTGAAACGTGTGTTCACCCCTTAACCTTTCCAACATTTTGTAATTTAGTCAAGAATTTAAACAAAAACGCTCAAGTCGAGTCCTGTCAAGGAAATACTGTACATGTCTTTGCACCAAACTGAATTTAGTGGATTCAAAGCGATGGACGCTTATGCCATCTTAACATTTGTTCTGTTTTGTCCATCACTTCAATATTGTGGTATAATTGTGAAAATTCATGACCTATAATCCCATAATAAGTCCATTTTAATTCACCGTTGCTGTTTTATTGGTGGCTCCCATTAGGAGTCACCAGAGCAGATTATCCAAGCCACACGTGGTTGATTTTGGCACAGGTTTATCATCGGATGCCCTACCTGACGCAACCCTTCCATTTTTACTTAGGCTTGAGAAGAGCCCTAAGGTGCTTTGCCTATGGCACGAAGCCTTCCACTGAACTAACAATGTCCTCTATTTCAATTCCGATTTTTACGACACTGGTGGCTCGAACTGTTACTGAGGTACTGATCAGAAGGTTGGGGGTTCAAGCCCCAGCTCTGTTTAGGTGCCCCTGTTGAGACCTTGTGCAAGGCCCTTAACCATATTTACTGTGTCATGAAGGCCCTGCGTCTTCCTCCCTGTGCTACTGTATATGGTACATTTGACAAATAATTGAAATTTTTCTTTCTTCTTCTAAAATATGGAACTTTTGAAGTGTTTGTGTGTGTATGTATGTCACACTACATATACCCTTTAATTACACTGTGAAGTCAGCTGTTTCTTCAACCACCTTAGTGATATCACTTAGGTTTAAGGATTTGGGGTGAAATAGACTTGCGTTAATTTACTTTACTAGCTAAGTTATTGAATTGAATTCAATTTTATTTGTATAGCACTTGTATAGCACAATGGTAGCTGTGGCAAAGTAGCTTTACAGAGTTACAACAAATGAAAAAGATTTATGGAGTATAGTACAGACTATAATAATCAGTATGTCCCTGATGAGCAGCCGAGAGAGTAATGGTTAAAGAAAAAACTCCCTGAGATGACAAAAGGAAGAAACCTTGAGAGGAACCAGACTCAACAGGGAACTCATTTACATTCGGGTGATATCAGATAGTCCATAATTCAGTCCCTTATATATCTGCGTGCTATAATTTTAAATGTTCAATATAACAGGAAAGGTGCTTAAGTTAATATAAAGTCCACTTTAGTTGTTCAAGATTCGGAGTAAAAAAAACTGTTCACAGGAATTTCAGGTAGAACCTATATTGAGCGACTGCAGTCACAAGCCTTCAAAGAAAAATTTGGGGGTAAATAGGGTTCATTACATTTTTCTTAGGACAATTCACTTATGTTATAGTATTACAGTAAAAACGATAAAGTTCGACAAATTCAGATTAGAGGAATAAAGGTGAGCATTTGGTGAATTAAAAAAGTTTGGAGTTTGCAACATGATTCATTCATGCTGTGTACGGTTGCAGGGGGGCCCGGAGACTATGCCAGGGAGCTCAGCGAACAAGGCGGCGTACACCCTGGATGAGGTGCCAACCCATCACACTATGGGTGATTTGGAAACACACTGATCAGCCCACGGCACATGTCTTTGGACTGTAGGAGGAAACTGGAGCACCTGCTCAAATCCCACCATGCACATGGGAGAACAAGCAAATTCCACACACATACAGACCGGAAAAGAGATCCAAAACCCAAACCCTTGAGGAGGTGTCAGGCGACGGGGATAACCAGTAGGCCACTGTGCTCCCTAATGCAATTCTATCTTTCAACTTCTTGGCATAATTACCCTGGTTCAGACCTTGACATTTTCATACAGCCAACATTTCCTTGCTTTTTCTTGTCCCTCGAGCTGATGTCAGTGTCAGTGACTGTCCGGTATTCATGCAGCTCAAAAAAAGAACTGGAAAATCTGCGCGAGTTAAGGTCTAATAAAAGCTTCTCACGATTCTGGTTTGAACTGAAATCGATCAGCTATTCGGTCTTCCTCACGCTCGACCTGCTCGCTCCCCGTAATTCTAACATTCACGGGTTGGAGAGCTCCAGAGTGTTCACGCTCAAAAAGGTCACAGCCTCATTACTTATCCTATCTCGCCCCCTTCTGCTGGTGGAAATACACTGCAGAGGCTTTCTACTGAGAGGACTGTCCTGTTGAGCACAGCTCCTGCTGGGAGGCTTTGGAAACTCCATTCCTTTCCCAGCTTAAGTCCTTGCGTTCGCCAGCATCTGGAGTTAATCCATCAAAGGTGAACTCAGCAGCAAGCCGTGTCCGTCATGACCATTACTTGATGAGCAGGGTGAGGGGATTGGATTTTTTATATTTTTTTTTTGTAACACTTTTCAAATAAGGGTCTTCAGCTTGGTAACTACAGTGAAAATAATGCATATGTAGTAATTGTGTACTTAGAATTTACATGTTCAAACTATTTCAAAAATAATACTAATACTATCTTATAGAAGTGTGAAATGATAGATAACATCACAAGTAACAGATTTCACACTTAGTAGCATGCAGACCTGGGAAAATAATTAATGATGGTTATGTGATAGTGGAAAGTTTAATGAAAAGCCAGTAAAGCATGACATTGCTGTATCTCTCGCTATGCTGTATCTCTCCAAGGTCGAGGGTTCGATTTGCGCCGGGGCACCTGGAGGAAACCCATCAAGCACGGGGAGAACATGCAAACTCCATGCACACAGACCCAAGGTGGGAATCGAACCCGGATGTGCAAGGCGACAGCGCTAACCTCTAATCCACCAAATCCACTACTAATCCACTTGAATCAGTGCTTCTCTTTCTCTTTGCCCTTGTTTTTATTTGTGTCTCTGTAGGCAGGGCCCTTTGAATCATCACATGACATCATTCTGTCTCCCTTTTCTTCTGTCTCTCTCTCTCTCTCTCTCTCTTGTTTTGAGAAAGACTCATATACCATTTTTCCTTGATTTCACCTTATCAGTTCTGTATTTTGTCTACTAGGAGATGGTTTGGGACAGGGCCTTTGAATCAGGCCCTGGTTTTTAGTTTTCTCATTCTTTCTTTCTGTATTTCTTTTTCTCTCTAATATGGGATGGTTTGGGGCAGGGCCCTTGAATCACTACATGACATCTCTCTCTCTCTCTCTCTCTCTCTCTCTCTCGCGCTTTCTCTCTCTCTTTCTGTCTGTCTCTGCTGTCCTGCCTGATGGCTGTGTGACAGTGAGAGCGGTAAGCGGGGCTTTTTCTCTTCATGTCTGACTAGTCTCTGTAATGACTGCAGATGGGAGATCAGCAGGGGGCCCGGGGGCCTTGAGGCCCTGTCATTGTCGCTGTGACCTGCTTCCTTTCCTCGCACTCAACCTCATCATCTGCCCTTCCTCACCACACACTCATTTGAAAAAAAAAAAAGGAGATTTGGGCAAATTGCATATACAGTCCATTCGCCCGAGTCTCCGACGCCCACACGGACGTCGAGTTTTTGTGCAACTGCAAATAAGAAGGAGCGGTTTTAGAATCGCGGCATGATGCAGAACATCCATTTGTGCACTCATGTATTAGATTGTGTATAATTTCTGTGAATGCGTGTGTGTGTTTGTGTGTGTGTGTGTGTGTGGGGGTGGCATTTATTCCTGATGATAGACCTCCCCAGGGATGAGCAGTATTCCACAAGGATTAATGAAGATCTGCTTATTGACTGGAATTAATGTCTCGCTCAGGCAGATCTTTAATAAACACCGACTGCACTGCTTCACGAGATGTCTGCTCGAACGAGGATTTACCGAATCAAATCCCATTTTTTAAAAGATTTACAGTTGAGGACGTTACAGGATTATTTCGAACGCAAGTGTGAAAGCAAACAAAGTTGTAATCAGGAAAATCTTGAATAATTAACAAGGAGTTATGTTGCGATTTAATGAAGATAATGAAGATAATGAGCAGTCAGTTTTAGTTCTTTTGAAATGAGGGTTTGAACACATGAGGATCATAAACCTACAGTTACAGAAATGCTGAATTTTTATTTGTTAATAAATTAAACATTGTTAAAAACTGCCATCACCTACAGTATACATGATAGCACTGAGAACAACCTCAGGAATGAAGCTCTACTCACAGCGTGGATCGTTGTAAGCTGTCGTCTTCTAAGGAGAAAAGAACAGAAATCCCATTTACCCAAAAATGCCTTATATATTGTGAATATGTCGGTGAAAGATTATATGTCTATACAAACCATAAATTTTTTCCTTGGAAACCGATTTCTGAAACTTCAAATTTAGAATATTCTACTGGAGGCGTTCAAGTCAAACCGGGACTTTTGACTGTGCAGAATAACAGCACACAGTTATGACAGTAAAAACTCCCCTTATTTCTCTATATAATCTCCTGCTACACTAATGCACTTATCCCAGTGTTTCACTAGTGCTTGGATACCATCAAGATAGAAAGTTTTTCCACTGCACCGAAGCCATGATCATACCGCCTGCTTTATGTCTGAGACGCCGGCCTCCCAGGAACTTCTTATCTTCTTACTGTTTACAGTGTATTTACATTTTCCATATTTTCATATTCTACTTTTAATTCTATGTTTGATATATATATCCTTTTTCATACCTATTATTTATACATATATTCATTTTTTTTTTTTTTTTGTGCCATTCACTGGGGGGCAACATAGAAAGAATTTTATTGTAGGGAGGAACATGTTTCTTTACTGTTCATATGACAATAAAACTTGAAATTTCTTTAAAGGCCCAAACACGTGGAAATGGCCTGTAGTGAGGTCAGGACTGTACAGGGGATTAGTTGAACACACCTTGTAATTTCACATAAATATTCATGAACCACCAAGCCCCTATGTTTAAATTTGGAATAAAAGCTTTATAATTGTAAATGATGTAAATATATAGGTACTGTACTGTATGCACTCATTTAAACAAACCTACAGTATGTATTGTGTCACTCTGCTGATATGTTTCAGCTGGAAATCAAATCGCTCCTGCCTTCTGAAATAAAAGCAGATTTGCATTCCTCAAGACTTTACTGTATAACAGTATCACAGTCATTAACAGATTGTGTTCGCCATGTGAAGATTTTTGATCTGATGGTATCTGACACCGGACCCTGCTGCCGTTTTAGCAGTTTATGTGAGTGACAGATGAAGCTGTGTTATTGTGTGGAAGGTGCACTTCTTTCCTAAGAGGGCCTCAAGTCGAGCTTCGAGCCCCTGGGAACCGGGTTAGTGTTCCCCAGTGAGGGAGCGGCGAGCAACGAGCGGGGCATCTTTGGCCCACAACCGCAGGTCATACTGCTCAGCCATGCAGAAACGATCAGAGTATGTCCTCCAGGAGAGAGAGAGAGAGAGACTATGTGTGTGTGTGTGTGTGTGCGTGTTTGTCCCTTAACTTTGGCCTACACTCTCAGCCATTAGCCTTTCTGACTCAACGTCTTTGTTCGAACATGACAGGAGCGTTTAAATAATCCCACTCTCTTACACCAATATTTACTGCCACATACTGCTTGGATTATTCTTGTTTCTAAAAAAACATTCTTGTTAATTAACAGAATTGAGCCATATTACGCCTTTTTTAAATACCGAAAAGACATTTTCTTTTTTAACTACAGCCATCTGATGTATATGTTGTGGATGGTCACTTGAGTCATATCACTCAAAACATTCATACACGTCCTGAGGCCATCAGAGAACATCAGTCTCACCGACTTAACATCAAACCCGTCATCTTCGCTCTTTAGGACCCGCTCTTTGACGTTTAAAGTTTAAAGTAACAGTGAAAAACAGCCAGCTGAGGTCATACACCTCAACATCGAAGCTGGGACAAAGTGTTTAAATCTTATTTCCAGTAATCAGTAAACTATGTGCATTAACAATGTCGATGATGAGCAAGCAGGCTGGTATTTAAACCTCAGACGAAAGATGAGGAATGAGGAGGATCAGGTTAAGCATCACTGCCTGAGAGTTTGACCTTTGGAGGATATTATCTCAATATCTTACATTAATATTTGACAAAATTAAAAGTAATATGTGTTTATTTGTATGTTTGTTTAATTTTGGATGATATGTCATTGTTTAACAAAATGGAAACTAATATTTATTTATTTATTTTTATTTTTATTTTTTTATGCATACTTGCATTTCTTGCATACTCGCCTTGTTTGTTTTTGTTGTTTGTTTGATTCTTTGGAGGATATCATATCAATATTTGAAAAATTTAAACAAATATTAAATTAATTCAATTCAATTATTTATTTGTTTGTTTACTTACTTATTTTTAGAGGATATTATGTCAATATTTGACAAAATCAAAACTAATGTTTGTTTCTTTACTGACATATTTATTGTTGTAGGATATGATGTTAATAATTGACAAAATCCAAACTAATCTTAATTTCCTAGTTTATTTATTTATTTATTTATTTGCTTTGTTGTTTGTTTGTTTGGTTGGTTGTTTGTTTATTTGTTTGTTTCTTTGTTTACATTTTATAGGATTTATTGTCAATATTTGACAAAATTGAAAATGTATGTATTTATTTATTTACCTGCTTGCTTGCATTTTTTTGTTTGAAGGACATTAGGTCAATATTTGACCAAATCTTAACTTATATATCAGTAATTGTATTTATATTTAAATATTTGTATTTAAATACTATGTATTTGTTTGTTTGCTTATTTGTTTGCTTTGAATATGGACAACATAATTAATAATTTTAACTATGACTTTATAGTCAGACTCTTATTACAAATATCTTATCAACCAGAGGCTACTAAATAACCTTCATGAAACACGCTGATGCATTTATCAGCTTTCATCCCCATCCTTCTGCTTGGCATCACATTTCCCAATTCTTTAATAAATGTTCCTCAAAATAGATCTTGTCCCATTCCAGCTGTATCTTGCCTTACTGCAAAAAAACATAAAAAATATACTGACTGTCATCAATATACAGTAGGAATTTATTATTACATGGCTATCAAACAAAAAATTTATTTATTTATTTATTTATTTATTTAATGTATTGTTATACTGTATTATTAGTATTAGTTTGTATTTATTTAGATATTTGTACTTGTATTGATTCTATTGGCATATACAGTAATTATGAAATGAATTCTTTATTCAAAATAATCTTGAAATTTACAGGAAAATTATCTACTGTTGCAACTTGAATCCTTGAATCTTAAATTCTTCATTTGTAAAATTCTTTAAAATATTCGTAATAATCATGGACGTTATGTAATAATGATCTGATACTTTTAAAGAGAGACTGTAATTTGACAATATTCAAGATCTCACTTAGGCTTGCACAGTCTACCTTGTGCACAAGTTTATATAAAATATTTCTAGATAATAATCATATATAATCATTTATATGAAACGAATAGTAATGTGTAAAGCACACCCTGTAACCCTGTTGGTTCTGGCCACTCACTGAGGCTTCCTATTAAACACTTCGTGAAGATGGACTCATGGACTGCGAGTCAGAGCCACAGTGCCAGCGTGTAATGGATGATCAGCTGTAAAGGTGTCTCGTTGAAATTTTCGAGCATGAGTGATTCAAAATCAAAGCTAATTTAGAACAGAGGTTCTGTGTCCTTTCAAGGAGCTAATTAAGATGTTATTTTCTCTGAGCAGGGAAATGTTGTATTTAATTAAATTAAGCTATTATCTACAGTATGAGTGCGAATGTCACCCAGTCGCTAATTAGTCTAATTTTGCTTTGATTTTAATTTTCTTTTGTAAAGAAACATTTTGTATATCTGACAGTCAGGGGCAAACATTCAGTTAAAAAAATTTATAAACATATGACCAACTTAAAAGAGTCAGTAACATTGAGGTTCTTCTCTTGAATGTTTGTAATATTATCAAAGATATTTATAATACTTCATATACAGTACGATAGAGCTCTTATAGGCTTGTGATCCAATCACACAATCAAAGGATCCGCCATTTTGTCTGGCAATCATGCCTTTATTGCTATGTCATCAAGTGTATGTTAAACCATGATTTAATACAAGGGTGTTCAAGTCAATCCGGGACTTGTGACGAAATTTCTGGTGAATGAAGATGTCACATCCCCTCTACAGTCCTGACCTCGTTCCGAGCCATTTCCACATGTTTTGGCTATTAAAGGAGTACCTGGGAGGCCAGCGTTCCAGACGTAAAGCAGGTAGTCCGATCATGGCTCCACTGTACTGAGAAAACTTTCTACCTTGATGGTATCTAAGCACTAGTGAAAGACTGGGATAAGTGCATTAGTATAGCAGGACATTATATAGAGAAATAAAGGGAATCAAAAGTCCCAGTTTGACTTCAATACCCCTTGTAAAATCAAAACAAGCATTCTGTTATTAAACATGTCAGACATGTCATGACCCATTTTTCTCTCTGCTTTGTTTTTCACCTGTCAGCCTGCTGTCTGTGATGTCTGACGCGTGACTGATGTCGCTGTGCCTGAGCTCACACCACTGCATTTAGCCGCTTAGTGCATATGGTAACCAGTGCAACATAAAAACATTATGTGACGTGTAGAGCGAGCTATAGTGCCAAGTATAAATGCAATGTGCAATGGTGTATACAATACTAAGGGGAGGTTCAATGAAGCATTAAGCCTAACTTTATGTGTCGATGGCACAATTCCTACCATAAGTGAGAGGTCTGACCCTGGTGAGTGGCACACAGCTTGTCCGTTCTTGGGCAGATGGAGGTTGTCAGGCAGAGGGCCATATCAGCCGCAGGCTGCGATCTTGACCTGTACAAGCTTTTAAGGTAGCTAAAGATGGAATTTTCTCTTCCGCAAAGAAATGCTGTTGTAAAAAGTTAAAAGCTCAGCGTTGCTTTTGCTGAAAGTTGTAGAAAGCCTTTCTGGCAAGAGATCCAGAACTGGCTGAGTGAGTCTTATCTTCTCTAATATATTTTTCTGTATGTTCTTTCAGTGAATAGTTCAATGAGCTGATCCTCATTTGTCAATGTCAAGTTTGCGCCATCTGCTGCATTATCTTTGAATGGGAACCGTATCCGTGTCTTGTCCCTGTGCCAGGAGTCAGCTTCAGGAAAGTATTTTAGCAATTTGACCGTCAACTGTTTGTGTAACATGGAAAAAGTACTAGAACTTTAGCACTGCTTCATTTAAAAATACATTAAATACTGCATTCGTTACCGGCAGCAATATGTAGGAGAGAAATTGAGAGGGTGAGTGAGTGAGAGAGAGAGAGAGAGAGCAGGGGGACAGCAGGTTTTATAGAAGCCAACCTACACAAGTTACACTGCTCAAGAAGTTACACTGTAGTTCACATGAATGTAAGAATGCCTACATACACTACTTACACTAATAATATGTACTTATTTGGTTAATATGGCAAGCATGCAATGATTTCCAATGGTTTCCCATACAGTATGGTGGTTTAGCACTGGATACCTAGCTGGTGCTCAGGTCTCAGGGTTATCACATTTTTGCATGAGAATTTATAGATATCTTCAGTGTTGTTTCAAATTAACTTCAATGTTGTTTATCTTTTCCTTTTATAGGTTGCATAAGTATTTTTGGACAAATGAGGGGTGTTCAAGTCAATCCAGGATCACAGAATCACAGAACTCAGTCATGAGCTTTAAAACTTGCTTTATTTCTCTATATAATCCCCTGCTACACTATTGCACTTATCCCAGTGTTTTACTTCTGCTTGGATACTATCATGGTAGAAAATTTTCTCAGTGCACCAGAGCCTTGACTGGATTGGATTGCCTGCTTCAATTCTGAAACACTGGCCTTCCAGGAACTCCTTAAAAGGCCCAAACTGTGTGGCAATAACACACAGCGGAGTTCCTGGAATGTGCAAGTGGTGTTGGTAAATGATTGTCTCTTCCAATGGACAAGTTATACAGTACATTGATTTTCAAGGTTTCAATCGCTGAAGGTACACAGGAACGACTGCAGTGAACTCCGAGCCACCTCAGCTGGGATCATCATTCACAGATGTACAGCTGTCTTTAAAACGTTCAAATGTTTTACTGGTGCTCAGGGTCTTATCTCTCCCATGTACCGTCCTTGTCATGTTCTGTAAATGTCAATCGGTTTTATGCCTTTATTAACCAGAAATGTCTTCACAAGTCCTGGTTTGACCTGAACGGCCCTCGTATTTCAATTAACTTTTGGAAGCTAAGGCAAAAGATAAGGCAGATCCCTTGCAATAACTCTGAGGACCAGCAAGTGGACATGGACCCCCTGTTGAAGATCTCTGAGATAGAAAGATGTTGATAATGGTTACCTAACATTAACTGTTCTAACTGCAAGAATTAAAAAGGTTCAAAAACCCCAAGAGTATGAGATAAGTGCATGACTATAAACTGTAAACTATTGTGTAATGTTGCAGCAATAAGTAGACAGAGCAACAATATTGGCAGCAAAACGAGTTCCATGAATTAAAAAGTGTCTGATGCGGCTTTGTAAAAGTGAGTCACGCTGGGTGAGATGTGAAATGAATATCCCCAAAATGTCTATTATTATTAACATAATAGTCAGGTCTATATCTGAACCATGATTTTAATCTTGTAATGAAAATGAATTCAAATTGTTTTTGCGAGTTGTTTTTTTCATGGCCTAAATGAGCTCTGAAAAGCATGCATGATGCTACTCATCACTCATCACTGACATACGCTTCAGCTCTTGGCTTCTCCGCATGCTACTGTATTAACAGTCACTCTAATAAAGTAACTCTGTGCCGTGTGTCTGGTGTGTTCAGCTGTGATTCTGCCAGTCTCTGATATTCTGCAGGGCTCCTGGAGAACCTACTGCGGTGCAGGAGAGATTAACCACGGCTGGAGAGGAAGAGAAAGGGATTATTGACCACGCTACACAACTCCAATGGAGAAGGATAAAGTGAGATATCAGCAGGATTCAAAAACTGCACAATCCCCTTCTCCATCTCTCCCTTATAACTCTCTCTCTCTCTCTCTCTCTCCATCTCTGAGCGCTTTCTTTCAGTCTTTACACCAGTCACTCTCTCTCTTTCTGATTTTCTCTCTTGCTTTCTTTAGCTTTGCACTATGGGTTTTAATGCAGGATTAGACCATCCTTGAGGGATCACACACTCCCTGTGTTGACTAACACAGGTTAACAAAGACTCTCCTCTTCCCGCTGTACTAATCATCAAGTTCACAGTAACAGAATCAGTGTTAATTTAACCCATACAGTGTCCACTGGCCGAACACTGAGAGCTTTCTGAGGGCTTTTTCACCCTAGCATCTGGCAACACATACAACCTGATTGACAAAATCCCTTGCACCTGAAAGTAAGGCGGAGCTTAAGGTATATCTGATCAACGGCACAATCCTGAGTATACTGCAACATCATTAATATTATTGTGCTCACACAGAGCTGACATTTTTTGTACCAGTCAGTGAGTGATAAAGGTGCAACTTGATAGCATGACAAGCTGCTTTTGTTGTCTTATTAACTTCAAGAGAGAGAAAAGAGAGAGACTGGTGTCATATCACAGGCAATTTGCTGTGATATAAGTACAGTATGTGTTTTTAAAGTATAATCATTTTTATGGATTATTTTACCAAGTTGTTTACTCTTCACCCAACATCAACATAAGCACTCTAGACAACAACAACAAAAAGAAAAACATCAATAGGTTGCAAACCTGGATGAAAGCATACATACAGTCTGTTCATAAATATTGGAACAACAATAAGTTTTTAGGCATTTGGCATCTGAGCACCACCAAAATGAAATGAAACACTCAAGATATAAGTTATAAGTCAAGACTTTAAGCTTTAATTAATTCAAGGGAATTAAAAAAACATTGTGCTATTAACCATTCAGGAATTACAGACATTTTCATACACACACATTTTCGGTGTGCTCATAAATAATGGAACAAAACAACTGCCACGTAGTTGCATGGCCAGGTGTGGCTTGTTCCCTCGTTACTCCGTAACTAATAAAGCAGATAAAAGACCAGGAGGTGGTTCTGAGTGTCCAAAGAGGTGCCTGTGCAAGTGACACTTCTGAAAATTAAAGCTAAAAGTCTTGGCTTTTCTCACATCTTGAGTGTTTTATTTCAAATTGAAGAGAACATTCAGACATTCCATCGTAAACGTGTGTGATTGTGTCTCTCTCGATCAACAAGCGATCGGCTAGCCTGTCCAAGCACACAGGGCTGATCTAATGGGTCACTGAGTTATTTTTAACCCTAACAGTGACCAAAGAAGCACATGTCATAACTTTAGGATTGGATGTAAAACATGCACTGGTGGTTGAGAAAACTTGTGCTAAATGAGATAGCTAAAGTGTGCTAATGTTTCATAATGGGTTGATAACAAAACATAAGTAAGTTATTAAGTAATGTTTTCATGTGAAAAGTAACCTTTATTACTCTTATTAAAACTCTAAGAAAATCTATGTTTTAAGCAACAGGAGCGTGTTTTTAGGTCAATTTGCCTGAAACCATTATTTATTTCAATATTTAGCATTAGTTAGACTTTGATTTGAATCTAGCTGATTTATGCTAGCTATTGGAATTGTTTCTAGTCTAACCTGGTGTTAGCAAACAAAACATGCTAACTTAGTTAAATACAGAGGTGGAAAGAGTAATAAAATTTTGTACTTAAGTAAAAGTACTGTTACTTTAGTGAATTTTTACTGAAGTACAA
>JAQMYJ010000002.1:27104775-27116954 GCA_030014305.1 Clarias laeviceps | reverse complement strand
AAAAGTAGAAGTACACAAAAAATCTACTCAATTACAGTAATGCGAGTAAATGTAATTCATTACTTTCCACCTCTGGTTAAATATATTAGAAATATAAACAAAAATAAGAAGTTAAAGCATTTTTGTGTTAGCAACCCTAGCATCTGGGAAACACATACAGCCTGATTGACAAAATCCCTTGCATCTGAAAGTAATGCGGAGCTTAAGTTAAATCAACTGATCAGCGGTTTGCAATCCGAGTATATTGTATGTAACATCATTAATATTATCATAATTAGGTAAAAGTATAATAAAAAAAATTAATTTAATGTTTAAATAGTATAAACATACAAAATATTTAATCATATTTAAATATAGTAACAAAGTAAAATTGCTCGTTTTTCAAAACCATGCTTAAAATGTGTTATATTAATACATATAAAAATGCATTAGTTAATAAATATAATTCATCTGATTTCTATGATACATCAAAAGTCACCTGGCCTGAATTAAAACTGTAACTCTACTTCTCAAAATAATAAAATTTACTATTTTTCCAGTTTAGAAACTTTTTTTTTTTTTTTATAATTATTCTCTTTAAAAACAGGCGTGTGGTTCTCGTCTCAGTGTCCACAGCTTTGCTGACTACTTTTATATTGATTTCTGGGGCATGTCCAAGTATTCAGATTCTCATTTCTTTAGTTTTTCAAATGTTTTAAAGGAGTGAAAGTAGGAAAATTTATCTCCTGCAACTGTCTGAACCCACATCAACTAAACGAACCGGGCGAAGCGTCGCTGAGTCTCTGGCATATGATAATAATAAATACATGTAAAGAGCTCAGATAATAATTACAGCTTGCTGGAGTGAAACTTGGAGCCGGCCGTGTTTCTTTTGCACAGTGATGATATGTCTTCCCACACGTTATGCATTAATTAGATAGGTGCGTCTCAGGATGAGGCCTGACACAGTCATAAGCGGGCAAGTCCCCGCGTTAAGCCAACAGGAGGCCGCTGTTTAAATCTAGCATCCTTTAGAACATGTAATTAGATAAAGCTCATCTCAAGATGAAGATGCGTCACGTATGGTTGGGTTATTTTACACTTTCTTTTATTTACTTATAGCTTGAGAGGTATTTCCAGTGCTAGTGTTTTTCCATCAACGTAACTGTTACTTGTTCCTTGAAATCAAGTCGTTGCAGGAGCGTGTAGACTTTAATCTCAGAGCACTTCTTTGGCAGTCCCTCTTTAAGATCCTGGAAGTGTTTTAAAAGACCATTGAAGGTGACATCTAAAAGGACCTCATAAGGTTATGCCATAAGGTCAGAAGAATTGTGCTATTACGGAAAAATTAAATTTTATTTGTATAGCTCTTTTAACAATGGTCATTGTCACAAAGCAGCTTTAATCAAAAGAGAATTAAGGAAATGTGTATGAAATTTGTACAAATCAAAATGATCAGATTGTCCTTGATGAGCAAGCCGAGGGCAATGGTGGCAAGGAAAAACTTCCTGAGATGGCAATAGGAAGAAACCTTGAGAGGAACCAGACTCAACAGTGAAACCATCCTCATTTGGGTAATAACGGATAGCAGGGATTGATCTGTAGTCATACCGTGTTATTGCCAGCTGTCTTAAAGTTAATATGGAGTCCAGTTCCTTATTGGAGGCTTAGGTAGTTTGTAGGAAATTCCAGCCCTTTCAGCATTTCACGAGTGCTTGGATACCATCTAGGTAGAAAAATTTCTCAGTACTCCAGAGCCATGACTAGACTGGCTGCTTCACGTTTGAAAACCTGGTCTCCCAGGAACTAGTTTAATGACCCAAACATGTGGAAATGGCTTGGAGCAAGGTCAGGACTGTAAGGGGGATGTGGCAGCAACTCCCAGCCGTGTTACTGTAATGTGCAAGTGGTGTTGGTGAATTATTGTGTGTACAGTTCCCACAAACAAATGCGTATCTTCTGCTATTTGTCAAGATTTTCAAGAATAAGGAAGTTCAATTGCTGAATTATGGGAACGACTGCAGTAGGCACAGTGTGGTGTAGTGGTTAGCACTGTCGCCTTGCACCTCCAGGGTCTGGGTTCGATTCCCGGCCAGGCTCAATTCCTGTCTCTGTGTACATGGAGTTTGCGTGCTTGGTGGGTTTCCTCCGGGTACTCTGGTTTTCTCCCACAGTCCAAAAATATGCAGGTTTTGCTAATTGGCGTTCCCAAATTGCCCGTAGTGTGTGTGTGTGTGCCCTGTGATGGATTGGCACCCTGTCCAGGGTGTACCCTGCCTCGTGCCCTAAGCCTCCTGGAATAGGCTCCAGGTCCCCACGACCCTGAATACAGGATAAAGCGGTACAGAAGATGAATGAGTGAGTGAAACATGAACGGTGAATGCTACAGAATTTTATGACCCACAATTCCACCTTAGTTCCACTCTACTGTACATTTCTACATTTCTAATCGCAGTCATCCGGGCTTCTGTATTCAGTCCTTGGCATCATAGCGGCATCGTGTCACTTGAGAATGAGGCGCGGAGGAGACAGCATGTAGATTTAAAGGCCAAAATAGTATCACTGGTACAGTAAGCAAACTTTAATAATATTTCTGTAATATTTGCTGAAACAATTGATACAGTACAGTTTTCATGTATTTGTACTTTACTTGAATAGTTCTATTAATGGACGTAATATGTTTTACTTCTACTTTACTTCTACAACACCTTACGACAAATATCTGTACTTCCTACTTCACTACATTTCTGCATGGCGATGCGGTACAGTACATAACCACAGTGGTGTGTAGTATTTGAAGCGGGAATATCGACACCTGCTGACTATTATGTGTAATCGTGTGACTTGCATTCCCTCTATGAAATGCTTAATCATTTAGCAGGTGTTTGAAATCAGAAGCAGAGATGGATGCAGACAGCGATGAAACCGCATGTTCACAGTTGAGAAGGGGGGAGAGAGAGTGAGAGACTGTGAGAGACTTAAAAGCTACTGTCCGCTAATACCAGCTTAGTACGTTTGGTGCTTAAATAAATTTGAAGGTGAGTGCAGTACATTTTGTACTTTTACTTTTACAAGGTGAAATGTAAATGAATGACTTTACTTTTATTTGAGCAATATTTTACATGAGATATCTCTACGTTTACTCAGGATTTGTGCACTACTGGTTTTACGAGCATACCTCCCTTTGCCGCGGCTAATGATGTCAAAGCATGTCAGATCCAGGGCAAGCAGCGCTTTTAAGGTCATAACCAATTGTAGCAAAAATACTGAATGTGTTATTATCCCATAACTCAAATCTTATTATATCCCAAGGACAACTGGTCAAAATCACGTCCTCAAACAGCGTTGTAACAGCAACAAGCAACACGATCTACCATCTACAGTATGTTTACGAAAGGCTCTTCAAGCAGGACTTATGGAGCACATCTGTATTTTGGAGGCAGATAACACCGATGTTGTCACTCTTGCTGGGGTTCAGGTGAATTCCGGTTCAGTTGTCCTGTCAGGACTCACTGTGAGTGCTCGCTGAACCAGTCGTAGATCCGCGCCTGACGTGACGCCGTCCGCACTCATTGTGGTTTTCACACTTTTCTGCCCAATACCGCATATCACATGGATTATCTCAATTCGAACGTCCTACTCGCATTGAGTTCAGCTTGCATTAAGCTGTGTTTATGTCACGGTTTGTTGGATAGGCGCTATTTTACACAACGCTCTTTGAAGCGCAACAATCAGGACTTATCAGGAATTTTCCAGCAGCCTGATAGTGTGATATAAGACACTGTATGTTTGAGTTAGACTCAGACTGTGATATATAACAGATATCCCAGGTCACTGATTAACTCCATTTTACATTTTTTTTATATCTGACAGTCTTCCTCTTCACTGGCTCTTCTCCAGGGCCGGAGTCTTCATCTTCATCATCGTCACCCTCTCAATGCTAATCTAATCTCTTCCACTGAACCTAGTGCTGCTTCAAGATCTTACTTGTTATATTGCTTTAATAAGGAAAAGCATGGTGTCTAAGTGGCATCATAAGCATCAAGTGGATGATTTTCAGCTGCTTATGTAAAATGCAAATGAGCATGTCAGCTGTAAATGTAGTGAGTTTATAAGACAAAATGCTTGATGTCTGGTCTAAGAGTAGGAAAGAGCACATATTTGAGGATGTGGTTACAGTGTTCAAGCTTTGTGTGGCCAAAATGAATATGCTAACAAAACTAGTTAACTATGTTTTAACTGTTTTAACTAGACTTGTTCTATTTAGTGCTTTAAATTGACCTGCACTGAGTATCAGTCTGAACTTTTGAAGTTAGTTCATGTCGAATAAAATTAAATAAAGCATTGCATTTTTCATCTTTTTCATTTTTAATCATATGATAATCAGATCTTTCTGAACATTTATGTTTAACATTAAATATGAAAAATATAATGCTTAGTATACGTTTTAATAAGACATATTCAATACCTGTTTCTAGACATATTAATTAATTTAACGTTTAAAATGTTTTAAACGTTAATATATTATTTTAAATAATCTAATCAAGAAAAATTGTGGTTAAATTTGCCTAAAACCAATGTATTGTGATAAAAATTTTATTTGTCACATACACAGTCATACACAGTACGTTATGCAGTGAAATGCTTATACGACCGCTCGTGACCTTAAAAAATAAAGGCTTATAGATAAGAAATAAATATGAATAAAAAGAAATACAATAGAAAAACAATTTAACTGGGATAAAAATAAAAATATTCTGCACAAATAAGGACATTACACAATATAGCAAAATAGAGAAAAAATAGAGGAAAAAAAATTGAAATTTAGTGTAAATAAAGAAAAAAGTATGTAAAAAAAAACAAAAATTAAGTAAAAAAAAATGACTGGATATATTTTCATGTATTACTGTATATGACAGTGAACATCGATGCTTTAATGGATCATAGTCATTGTCAAATATTGAAGATGAAAATCTTAACCAATCATGTTTAACAGAAAGATATAATTTCCTTTAAAAATACTGTACATACTGTACTTTACATACATACACACATATACGTAAAAAAATATATATATTTAGCAAATATTATTTTGCCCTATTGAGAAATATTGAGAAAAACATGAAATTTAATGTCTTAAATTTTTTAAATAATTGCAGCCAAGATAATAGGAATAATCCTTTTTTTTTATGCGATGAAATTGCTATACAACACTTAATATACAGAATTGTCATAAGTCATTTATTTTTTCAAAACCTGTTGGTTTCGGCTGGGCATCGAGTCTGCAGCACTCTGTTGCCACTCGCTCATTCCATGCCTGCTTGATTGCTTCCTGAAGATCTTGTACAGGCGATGGTATCTTGACTTTCTTCCTTCGTCACTATTGTCCAACAGTTTTCTATTGGGTCTAGGTCTGGAGATGACCCAGGCCATGAGTCCCAGAGCTGAATACCATTGTCACATAGCTGGTTTTTCACTAGTTTTTCAGTTAATTAGCACAACTCTTCAGCCAGGTAGGCTAGAACTAATTTGTGACATCTCCTTTTCAAATTAAAATTTCAAATAAAAATTTTATTCGTCACGTACACAGTCATACACAGTATGATATGACATGAAATGCTTGTACAACCACCCGTGACCTAAAAATGCCATGTATTATACAGTAGTTCTCTGTGCACATGGCATACAGTAATACACGGCATACTGTATGCTGTCTTAATATTTTTGGCCACCACTGTATGTAGGATGCAACTGTTTTCAATACTATATGCACTTTTTGTGAAAAAGGACCAAGTTTTATTCATTATGTTTCTCACCATGTTAAATACATAATTATTATAATAATAATAATAATAATTAAAATTTAAATTTTATTTGTCACATACACATACACAGTACGATATGCAGTGAAATGCTTAGACGACTGCCTTAAAATAAAAAACTATTAATATGAAATAAATATGAAAAGAAAATAGAAGGTAAATTTAACTAAAATGAATTAAATAACTGTACAGTACAAAATATACAATATAAGAAATATATATGAAAAATATAGAGAAATAAGAAAACCATCTGTACAATAAAGAAAATATAGAATTTGTGGAATTACTAATCACTACGACTAATCACTACTAATCATTACTAATTAATCATCATCATCATCATAATATGTTCAGGAACAACAGAGAGACGATTTATTTAACTGAGTGGTTTTGAATCAGATCGAGGCATTAAGCATCACATCATATCATCTGATTATACATTATACAGGAGATATGCAGCAGTAATTGTGTAAAGCTGCGCCGATCAGGGCAGGTGCAAGTGCAGCACTGTGTACAGTTTCACCCCACCTTGTTTTTTTTTTATTGTCATTTAAATGTAGGATATGTGCATGCTCTAAAGAACATACACTTTTAACACCATGTTTTCCTCCAAACTCTTTAACCGCTTTAATGCAATTTAACAGCGTCGCATTTGACGCTTCACGATTCATTACAAGGCCACGCTGTACACGTAGGCCCACGACGGCGTTCCAGCACGGCCCCAGATGCTCCGCATCTTTCCACCATGTTCACTGGCTGTGTAACTTAACGTTCACTTACATCTGTTGCTGAACTCTCTAATTGGAGGTACATTAGGTGAGCGGCGTCCCGTCTGCATCCGCATCTATTTTCATTGTACTGGATTCGGTGACTGTATTTGGGTTCTTACGCTACACTTGGCATTGCCTACTGTAAATAATGCGCTTGTAAATGCGCACATTGCTTACACAGCCTGAGTACAGTGATAATGAGTTGCATATTGTTTTGAAGTAGGATGATTATGGCGTTGTATGTTTTCTTATCATTTTAACCCTTTTAAGACTTTCTCAAAAATTTCATTGCTGTCATTTTTATGTTGCAAATTAAGGTTACCATGTATCCCTTAATTGGGCAAAGAACTAAATTTTTTAACTTCTATGGGATTTTTTTTTATTCTCCCCATGCTTGGTAGGTTTCCTAAGGGTACTCTGGTTTCCTCCTACAGTCCAAAGACATGCAGATTATTTGGCATTCCCAAATAATGTGTGTGTGTGTGTGTGTGTGCGCCCTACAATGGATTGGCATCTTGTCCAGGGTGTATCCCGCCTCGTGCCCAAATATCGTATACAAGATAAATGGTATAGAAATTTTTTTTTTCATATTTTTTATGTTAAATAAATGTGCCCTTACCTATCTATTTATATTATTGTATATATATATATATATATATATATAAATATACTGTATTTATACAGAATAGAGTTTTTGTAAAAATTACTACCCTAGACCCTATTACTAGATATAAAATATATAAATATCACAAAAGTAAAAAATAATTATTGAAACAGTCTTTAGAATTTCCAATTATTTCAACAAGTGCCCTATAAAGCAATATACTGTAGTTCCTTGCCATATGTACATGTATATACAAAATCAATTAATTAACTAATTAATTAATCAATCAATCAATCAAACAATCAATTAATTAATTTATCAATTAATCAATTAATTAATTTTAAAATGCAGATGAAGTTAAAGATATATAAATATGTGCAAAAATACAAACATACAAAGAAAAGAAAAGAAAAAAATACAAATTCCATGGAAGTTACCAAATGTGGTTCTTTGTCTGATTAAAAATAGTCTTTTAAGAAGGTTATTTACAAAGACACATATTAATTTATATATGCATGCATTGTAAGTGGAATGAAACACTCTAAAGGGAAACTCCACACGGAAATCATTTTCAGCATTGTCAAATCCTTTTTTTTTTTTTAAGTATTTCTTGATGTGTTCTAATTCCAACATTTTTTTTCATATCTATAGCTACATGTGTTGTTGTTGACAATTTAGTTCATGTTATCACCCCTGTATTATAATTACAGGTAAACAGTCATGCCCTGATTCCTCGTGTTATTAAGAAGTGAAATCCTCCATCCTGAAGAATTCCCAGCGTCAGAACAGTAGAGCTTTAACTTAGATTGTTACAAACAACTGACACTGGAGACTTCCAAAAAATGTTAAATAATCAGAAAAAGTAGAAAACGTCCCCATGTAAATAACCTCACATACACATACACACACACACACACACACATCACAAAGGCTTTTTGTGGCATGTACACTAGCCCGTGAGGCATCAGTGCCTCGGTGGGATTCTTCTCACCTGCCATTCAGAAAACCCGGGTTCAATTTCCAGCCAATGCCCAAACCCCAGCCATGGCATCGTTAGTGCCAGTCCCAAGCCTGTGTAAAAATGAGAGTGTTGCATCAGGACGGGCATCAGGTACAAAACCCATGGCATCAGATTTAGTGTTAATACAGTACATACGAATAATATATATTATGATGCTTTAATTACTGCCATCAAACTTATTTTTAGGTACTATGCAATGCCTCCGTCAGCGTGTTTATGTGTGTGTGTGTGTGTGTGTGTGTGTGTGTGTGTGTGTGTGAGTGTTGGACACCTTGACACCCACTGACCTGTGCAGACCCTTAATGAGAGAGGCGAATAGTAGTGAGTGTGAGTGTTTGTGACAGGGCTGAGTGGGACACAGCTGTGTTCTCTCTCTCTCTCTCTCACACACACACACACACACACACACACACACACAACTGTTTCAAACACACGCATCGGCCTAGAGAGAGACACGGGGATGTCCTGTCCTCCGTCTCTCATCTGTTTATCTCTCTCTTTCTCCATTGGGTTTTTTTTTTTATCCTTCCATCTTTCTACTCTTTGTATTCGTTCATCCTCTCCCCTCGTTTCCTTTTCTCTCTCTCTCCCTTTTTCTTTCACTGTTTATGTTGCTTTCCTCTTTGCTTTTGCATTTTTTATATTTCCATCTATTCCATGTTTATTTTCATTCCATGTTTATTTTCATTTCATGTTTCATCTTCCTTCATTTTTTTCTTATCTTTTCTCTATCATTTTCCTTTTCTCTTATTTTCACTCTCCCTTTTCACCCCCTCTCTCTCTCTATCCCCTCAGTGTCCCTCCTTTTCTCTTTCTCCATTGACTTTCGCTTTTCATTTTCTTCTCTCCCTCATTGACATCGTTTTTTCCCCACTCTCTCTCTCTCTCTCTCTCTCTCTTTTCTACACTTCTCTCATTTTCATCTTTTCTTCTCTCTGCCTATTTTCTCAATGATTTTCATCTTCTTTCCTACTCTCTGTCTCTTTTTATCATTCTCCCATTTTCATCCTTTTTTACCATTGCTCATTGTCATCCCTCTCTCATTTTCATTCCTCTCTCATTGTCATCTCTCTCTCTCTCTCTCATCTCCCTTTTTGTTTTCTATCTCTCTACCTCTTAATGAATGTCTTTTCCCTTTTCTATCCCTGACTTTCTCTCCACCCTTTAACATTGTCCTTTATTTTTCACGACAACTTCCCAATTTTCTCTCTCTCCCTTACTTTCTTTCCTTTTTCTTTTTTGACTATCTTTCCATCTTCCTCATTCACTTCTCTCTCTCTCTCTCTCTGCATACCATTCTCCCATCTCCTATTCAATTCTTGCTCATTTTTTTCTCCTCCTTCTCATTTTCCTTGTATTTCTGTCTACTGCACTCTCACACTCTCTGTCATTTTCTTTATTTCTCTTTCCTCAGTTCGCTCCTTCAGTCCGTCCTCTCAGCTTACTGTATGTCACTCATCTTTTCTCTCCATCACAGTTCAGTACCTTCAGTACATGTTCATTATGTTACAGCCGAGCTTTTGTGTGTGTGTGTGTGTGTGTGTGTGACCCTGTGTAATCCTCCAGGCTGTCCTCGGCACACAAGTTAGTGTTCAGGGTCACAGAAGATGCGTGTGGCTTGCTGATCTCAGATGAGTGTAAGTCACCCTCTCAGGGGAAGATCTCACAGAGAATTCCAGACATGAGCCAGATTTGAGCTGGATTAAGCTCTAAGCTCTACAGTCCCACTGAAAGTATTGGAACAGCACGGCCAGTTCTTCTGTTTTTGCTTCCTTTTTTTTTTTTTGCACCAGATCAACTCCTTTGTCATGTTTGCAGTGCATTTTGGGTCGTTGTCTTGCTCTATGATGAATTTAAGGTATGTTCAGGTCAAACAGGGACTTCAATCGCAGTACGGTGATGAGACTCTTACTGTATTTACAGTAAAACATTTGAATGGCGCAAACGTTTTAAAGAAGGTTAATGAAGATCCCAGCTGACGTGGCTCACAGCCCACTAAAGTCGTTTCCCTGAACATCTAGTGAGTGAAACGTCTGATCCTTGAAAATTGACAGATAAATTGTCGCCAACTTGTGGAAGAGGTGAACCTGTCTGTGGGAACTGTACACACAATCATTCACCAAAAAACTTGCACATTACAGAAACCAAGACATTTCCACATGTTTGAGGCATTAAAGGAATTCCTGGGAGGCCAGCGTTTAAGACATAAAGCAGGCAGTCTGATCATGGCTCCAGCATACTGAGGAAAATTCTACCTTGATGGTATCTAATCACTAGTGAAACACTGGGATAAGTGCTTTAGTGTAGAAGCGGATTATATAGAGAAATAAAGGGAGTTTTTACTCTCATAACTGTGTTCTGTTATTCTGCACAATCAAAAGTCCCAGTTTGACTTGAACACCCAACGTAGATCGGTCACATTTCTGTGTAAATTTCCAAACAGGATGTTACCATCAACAATAAAGCAGAGGCAGAAGCCATGAAAGCCCAAGCCATGACACCACCTTTGGCCTTTAATCACTTTGGTAAAGGTGAGTATTTGCACAATGGCTCTGATTGTCTTCCAAATCTCTCTTGCTTTTCCCCTTTAGACGTCTCTCTGATATTCATATTGGTTCATCCTTCCGAACGACAAATTCAGTCTCAAACCAAGAGTAGACATACAGCGCTATTAATCAATCTAACATGGCATACTGTACGTAACAATCGAATGTTCCAATACTTCTGAACATCAAGAAAAAAAATGGGTGGATTTATCTCGTTTAACAAGTGTAGACATAAACAACAGCTAAAATTCTGATCTATCATCTATGATCTATGGTAAAAACATAAGAATTAGCCTTACTGTTTTTATTTTTTCAATATGTTCAAAGGATCTATGTGTGTGTGTGTGTATGGAACACCTGTGGCATGGCACTGAGAGGGTTGTGCCCTCTGCGCTGTGTGTGCTGATGGCATGGTGGGCAGCAGCCTCTGTCCTCAGGCCACCCTGTGCCAAGCTAATTAAGACCTTACCCTGTCAACACACACACACACACACACACACACACACACACACACACACACACATACATACACGCCTTAAAAAAATGTATCTCCACACACAACAAAGAAAATGGGGGTGAATTTACAGACCCAGAACCAAACACACACACACACACACACACACTGATCAATAAGGGGCAAAGGGGTGATAGAAGGCCAATTTCTGCTTGATTGATTGACTCATCGGAGCACATGTCCAGGCCACAAGACTTTCCGTCTTTCCGTCTGTCTCTGTGTCTGTATAGTATGCATGTGTTTGTATTTGAATCGTCCACCCCCAAGCACTGCCTGACTCTGTGAGTGTGTGTGTGTGTGTGTGTGTGTGCGTCTGCAACTGCGCTTAGTCAAGCAAGCGGCCCATGCTCACTGGCATTTCCCAAATACCCCAGCTGGAAGACTGAATGACACACACACTTGTAGTGAGCCAAAGACTGAAACAGGATCTGTGTGTGTGTGTGTGTGTGTGTGTGTGTGTGTGTGTGTGTAAGTAAGGAGGGGGGCACTCACAGACTCTCAGGCTCTCAACTTGGGCTCCGTCCACGCCTCGCACACCACTGACGGCGCCGCCGATGCACCCGCTTCCTGTCACAGCGGTCGAGCGCCATTAAAGATGCGCAGGGCTTCATTTCCATCAGCCAACAGCGTGACGCCTTTTATTTTAAGTAACGTTAGCGTCTCTCTGCCATGATATTTCTGTCATGCTCTTCCCTCAGAGGTAATGGATGAAGCATCCAAGATTGGGAGGGCGGAGATAATTGACTTTCTAGAAAGCTTCTGAAATTACGTCCGGATTTCAATCACCAGCATGGACACACTCCGGTTGAAAGAGAAGGTCTGGCTGGAAACATACGCCACTTAAACATTACAGTTTTTCTCCATTGGTTTGGCTCATTTCTTGAAACAGAAATTACATTCTCAAAACTCTAAGATCATTTGGC
>JAQMYJ010000002.1:27057762-27081380 GCA_030014305.1 Clarias laeviceps | reverse complement strand
TGACCAATTAACAGCCCCTCAGATTAGAGGCGTTATGAAGTCTTTACAGAGCAGAAGTAGCAGAAACATCTCACTATCAACTGTTCAAAGCAGATTAATGCATTTTTGGACGCCTTCAGCATTCCTTTACAATGTAGAAAGAAAAATCAGGAACCATCACGGAGTTAGAAAGTGACCCCAAACTTTTGAACGGTAGTGTGTATATACATACACACACACAGTGCATTTGGAATTTTCATTAATTTGAGTAAATTCATTATTTTTCTCAAAATTCTACAAAAAAAAAATACCCCATAATGACAATGTGAAAGAAGGTTAATTGAAGTCATTGCAGTCTTTTGAAGTCTAAAAAATGAAAAAAAAATCACATGTACCTACAGTACTGTAAGTATTCACAGCCTTTGCCATGACACTGTGACCAAGAACCTGTTGGTCAGTCTGAAAGAGTTCTTTCTTTGCGGAGGGAGGAGAACAGAACCATCCAGAGGGAAAACCATCTTGTAGCATCATACTCAAAAAGTCTTGAGGCTTTTTGTAATTGGTGCCAAAGGTGCTTCAACAAAAAAAAATTGTTTCTCATGGACTGCGAGTCCTTTAGGTGCCTTTTAGCAAACTCCAGGCGCCTGTCATGTGGCTTTTACTGAGATGTGGCTTCTGTCTGGCCACTCTACCATGCAGGCCTGATTGGTGGAGTGCTGCAGAGATGGTTGTTCTTCTGAAAGGTTCTTCTCTCTCCACAAAGGAACACTGGGGCACCTCCTTGAATAAGACCCTTCTCCCCTGATCGCTCAGTTTGGCCGGGTGGCCTGCTCTAGGAAGAGTCCTGGTGGTTCCAACTTTCTTCCATTTATGGATGACGGAGGTCACTATGTTCATCTGGATCTTCAATGCTGCAGGATATTTTCTGTACCCTTTCCCAGAACGGTCCATCAATACAATCCTGTCTGTGAGGTCTACAGACAATTCCTCGGACTTCAAGGCTTGGTTTGGGCTCTGACTTTCACTATTAACTGTGGGACCCTATATATATATATATATATATATATATAGGTGTGTCTTGCTAGATCATGTCCAAGCCACTGATTTTACCACAAGAGTTTTAGAAACATCTCAAGGATGATCAGTGGAAAGAGGATGGTACCTGAGCACGATTTTGAGTGTCACAGCAAAGGGTGTGAATACTTACTGATTTTTTTAGTTTTTTATTTGTTTTATAAATTTGCAAGCAAACCTCTTTCACGTTATCATTATGAGGTATTATTTGTAAAATTTTGAGAAAAATAATGAATTTAATCCATTTTGAAATAAGGCTGTAAAATGTGCAAAATGTGGAAAAAGTGAAGCATTGTGAATCTCTCTCTCTCTCTCTCTATATATATATATATATATATATATATATATACAGTATACATATATATATATACACTACTCGAAAAAGAATTGAAGAAACAGGCTTTTGTTTGCGTGCAGATCCACAAGGCCGAGCGATGAATCACTGCAGCTAAGTGATCAAGCAAGTCTCCATCCGTCGCCATGGACACCCAGGGTCACGACCCCCGACGTCTCGCTCCTTGAGCTGACAAATTTCCCCACAATCAATAGCAGCTGTCAGGGGAACGCGAGAGGTCACGGTCGCTCGTGTCAACTGGGCAGATTAAATCCAGCCACTGATGGGTAATTAATGGACTTGATCAATCCGAGGTGATGCTAAACGCTGGCACCCTGACAAAAACCACACATAAATGTCTCCATCTACTTGAAGAAAAATCTTTAGGATTTAAAATGAACGGGAAACGATGGATGTGGGGGCCAAATAATGTGGGCGTAAAGGAAATAAAAATTTTCTTTTTCCCTTTGAATTCTTCCAAAACTTACGTTTACTGTAGTTTACAATTAAAATACAAATCCGCCTGGGTGACTTGTTTAATAGTTAATAAAATTTAGGGAATATCGATTGTTTATGGAATCCAGAAATGTACAGAATACTGACGTGTACAGATTAGTGATGTTTGTGGAATACCTGAGAGTACGGACAACTGAATTTTGCAGAATACTAACGTTTAAGAAATACTCACGTTTATGGAATACTGAAATTCAGGAAATATTGAAGTGTGCGGTACAGAACGCATAAACTTATGGAAAACTGAAGTGGAAAGAATAACGATGACATGTGGAATTCGTTAAATTACTAGTATGTGTACTTTTATAGCTATTCCATAGCTAGCAGGTGTGTTTGTCTCTTCGTTAATATACTCACGGCTCCCAGGTCTGATAGCTTTCTTTCTATTTTATTAATCATCCTTAAAGATTTAAAATCTTTAGTATTGAAAATGAACAACAACTGATGGACATAGATAAAAATTAGAGATTTTTTTCCACCTTTTCAATAATTCTAATTATTATTATAAAATAAATAAATAAAGGACAAATCCACACTGAATGGCTTGTTTATTTTTTTTATAATTAATAAATGGTTCAAAGTTTGAAATTATGATGATTTTTTTTTTCTCGTTTAGTTCTTATTTTAAAAGGTTGATCTCTTCATTAAACTAATTTCTGCATTAACCCACAAACTCTTCTGTGGAGAAGTGGGATTTAGCCTTCAATCTGTTCGGTACTTTCTGCTCAAGTTCGATCAAACTTTACTGCGGTGATATGAAGCATGTAGTTAGCATTAGCTCTAAGATAGCAAGTTAGCCTAGACAGCCAAAAAACATGTCTGGATGGGGAACTCCACCCTGTAGCTTTATCCTGAATACACGATACTGCAATCATCAGTTATACATGAACTAACCGACTGTGCACTGCTCAGTACTGAGGAGAATAAGTTCAGCGAGGTGGGTAATCAGAGTTGCATCGTAGCAGAACTTCCATACACACATTCAGCTGTAGTCTACCACCTTGTGGTGGTATTTGGTATTACCGTGTAGCGACATTACTAAATTCTAAACTGTTACAGTATATTGGACGGTATTCGATTTAAAAATCTGATTATAAAATTAAATAGTTAATGCACATCTATGCTTTATATTTAAAGATTGAGGAGGGGATGCAGAATAAAGAAAAGTGACGATGACGACGACACAAGACGACGAATAGCGACAAAATTAACTCTTGTAAGCGAATGGAATGATTTGCCTGATGCAAAACTTGAACTGATATTTTGGTAACCTTATCATGCTTTGCATTATTGTGCAAAATCCTGAAAGCTAAATGTCCTTGTGATCGGTCGACAATGAAAACTGACAATCATGGGATAAAAATCTTGCCGTTTTTATTTGCATATAAAGTCAGCTAAAATGACACGATGAATTAAGAAAAAGTCTCATCAACATAGAAACAAGGCATTTACAAATGGCACCAATGACATCATGGCAATATATATAGATTTTTTTTTGTCCTGTCTGCGCGACATACAACAAACACAACACGATCCACCAGGTGGGAATGAAAAGTAAACCATAACCATAGTAATAATAAGCATGGGCTCAAAGCAGATAAAAGATTGTTTTTGTTGTTTTTCTTTAAATCCGGCTCCTCATTGAAGCATCATTTAAGTTTGGCTTAATAAAAAAAAATAAAAATAAAATCGATCTTCTAGAACGGACTCACTGAAGGAACTTATATATAAAATACAAAAAGCGCTTTCAAATTTCAAACGGCACAATCCTGAATGAGTGGCAATATTATTATTATTATTATTATTATTATTTATAATCACAGTTATTGTTGAAACTTTTGTGATGGTTTGCTATATGTCAACAATAGCGTCTGTCAGGGTAACGTTGTGTGAACCTTATTAGACTTTAGGTAACTAAAAAAATGCCGCCTTCCTTTAGGTTTCTTGGAAATGAAACACGGCAGGAATTTAAAGAAATTTAAAATCCAATCCAACCGATTTTCAGCAAGTACCTCATGAAACCTCAGCCATCCTTTTCCTGAATATAACATCCGGAATAAAACGTCTTGGGTCGGAGAATAGTGTGAACGATTACGAATGCACCAATAAATATAACCACAAAGCATCCTGGCGAGGACGAGACTGAAAAAGAGAAATTTGAGTAAAAATAATCCTCAACCCGATGTCTCGTCTGCCTCGTTGTTCTCCAATACACTCCTGCTGTGAAAAAGGTATTGCTGAGCCTCTTTCGATACCTCATAATGCACTTTAGATGCAGACTAAAACAAATTGAACAAGGCAACCAGTACAAACGAAGCATAAATATAATTAATTCACCGTTTTTCTTCGTCTTCTTCTTCTTTTTTCCCCAGCAAATCATTATTTAAATGGTATGATCTTATTTTTTTAAAAATATTACATATCCATGCATTCATTTTTTTTTAAATACAAGCAGTACAAAATGACCATTACTTTAAAGATAAGAAGGGTTGGAGAGTAGAAAAAAAAGGGAGGGGGATTTAAGGTGGAAATTTTCACGAGCTTCCTGGATTGGGAAGGTCGAATACGATGGGTGGATTGGTCGGCTGGAAACTGACTGTACACGTAGACGAGTTGATGAACGTGGTATATCCGTCTGTCATTAACCCATAACCTGTGTAAGGAGAGACAAAACACCAGAAAGGTACAAATATGTTAATATCATATACATACAAACATACATATTCGATCTCTCATATAGGAGAGATCGAAATCTCCAACAAACATTAACAATACACAGTATAAAACTAACATGTTCCATGATCTTGTTCTTGCTCTTTAGAATTGAGCCGATGATTGACTGATTCATGTTAAAAGAACGAGCGATGTCTGAAATGTTTTCACCTCGCGATTAAACATGAGTGAAAAATGCATGTTCGTATCTTTGAAAGTTCGTAACTCGAATGTTCGTATGTTGGGGAGTATTAGTGTTAAACATGGATTTGGTGTCTCACCTTCATGGATTCCACCGTAGACGTGGAGTTTGGGCCGGACCCGTCTCTGTACCGTGTTGAGTAACTCCACACAGCCCACTCTCTGGAGCTCCTTAGGCACCCAGTCTCTGAACCCTGAAAACACCAGCAGTATGAGAACCATCAGCTGACTGTTGAATCGATCCCACAGCACTAAATTTACAGTCTGATTTATTTCAAGCAGCTATATTTCTTACAGGTTCTGAATTATTAAAAAAACACTTGAAGTATCTAATAAACATTGAAATGCCGTGTAGTTTGAAACTGATTGCTCTTGTTGTAAAACCCGTTTCAGTAAACCAAGCGTTGAGTCGCGCGGACTGGCGTACATCTGATGCGTGCGTGAGAGCGGCTGAGTGGATCGATGCTCTGCAGGCCATGAAATAAGATTTTACTTGTTTTAAATAATAAAGAAAGAGAAATGTATTATGTGGAGGTCAGTGTTGATATGTTAGCGGGGCCTCCACAGATAAATCAGTGAGTGGGTGAAAAAGCAGACTGTGGCGCTATAACCTTTAAATCAAACTTAAACCGTGGGGTCAATGTGCATCTGGCTATCATTAAGTATAGAAAATTACTCCATTATTGATGGTTAATGTGTTCGACTATGGGTTAAGAAAAATGTGTGAAGTTCCCCATCACGATTCGATTAAAATTGTAAAAGTACTAAAAATATGGATTAAAAGTATTTTATAAATATCCCAATTCGATATTACATTTTCAGCCGATTTTAATAAAATTTTAAACTTCAAAAAAAGTTTAATGAGTAATTAAATGTCCCCCCTTCCTTATAACATGAGTCAGCAGTTAAACAATACAAACTAACTTAATTTAAAATACAAGAGTTTAAGAATTAACTGAGCAGCATATACAGTTCCTCTGTGGTCCGCCATAATTATCATTTCTAAACAGAAGTAGCGAATAATTCATTTCCATCACGCGAGATGAAAGTGTGTAAATAGTTTGCTTGTAGAGTTATAAAGAAACTGATGTTTTACCTCCTCAAGCGCCTCCAAAGTCTCAAAACTCAACAGTGAGCGAACGGGTTGAGCGGGTGCGAGCATGTGGGTGCTCACACGGGCTTCTAACGCACGCGAACTAATTAGCCCTCGCAGTGTTTTGAGACTGGAGTAAGCGTGTGTAATGAGTGGGTTTTGAGACTAATTAGCTCATAGAGTTTGGAGAAAGAAAAAAAAACACATCGGAGGCTTTTAGGATGCAACATTTTTGATAACGTAACGCCGTAAAAATGTGTTTCTGTTGCGTCACTCTGTGCTCGGTACAGAATCGTTGATATCTGAGGATGATCGGCCAATCAATCACCGGTTGCGACGAATCAAACTGAAAACCAGCCAATTCTGGTCACTGGCCAATCGAGAGGTTCATCAACGTAATAGGGTTTTAAAAAAATCTATTTTGGAGTCAGTAATCGCTACACAAAAGAATCGCGATTCAAAACTATAGTAAATAACTTTTTCCCTCCATCTCTACAAGCTAGTGTATAATGTATCATTTTCTTTTTACAGATTTTTTCCCTTGGAAATGGTCAATTGAGTATAAATACTTTATAGCACTAAGATATGGTTAGTACGTCCTGTCTGTTCCAGCTTACCTCATGTTAAGCCTAACCTTCAAAAAAAAAAAAAAAAAAAAAACACCTTTATTTTTTTATAAGAACTACCCAAATGTCAGAATCATCAGAATAATCATGTATACTTTTCCTTACAGGGCCATTCAGTTCTCCCAGAGGGATAAATACATGCACACACACACACTACTGGCGCTTATGTGATAATAACCAGCACCATGACCCAATGACCTTACCTCTTACCACGATCCTAGACGCACCACATTAACCCTGATGTTTAACTCCACATTAATCAGAAACACAGAACTCAAATCATTTAGTGTTTATACACAGAGTGTCTGCACGGATCAAGATGAATGTAACGGTATAAACAAACATGTAATTTAGACTGAGTGACAATCTGACAAATATCTACCTTATCAAAGAAAAAAAAGCCAAAGAAATACAAGTAAACTTACAGACGCAGACAGACAGACAGACAGACAGAAACAAGAAAAACGCAGTACCCAGAGGAGGCCCGTGAGTCATGAGGATGTCGATGTCCTCGGGGATCTGGTTCCACTTGTCCAGCAGAGACTGACCACGAGGCAAGTTAAAACCCCATCCATTAAACCAGGGCGTCCTGGGAAAACAAACAAACAAAAACAGATTATAAATATCACATCCAAGTGCATCAGTCTGTTTCTACACCAGACACCAGGACAAAGCTGAAACCCGAACAGATAACGTTTTATATATATATATATATATATATATATATATATAATGTGTTTGCGCTATCAGATATCAAGGCCACTGCCACTGTCTGTCTGCCAGAGGTTATCTCCCGAGCAGCGACCCCGGAGCAGAGGTCACAGTCCGCGGCAGCCGATTGATCACGCTGTCAGCGCCGCTGAGCTGGAGCTTGTTAATGCGAGTTTTTATTTGCCCTGGGGAACGGCGCCACCGATAGGCCGACCTAACACGGCTAACCCAGTCCAGACCCGGGGCTGATCGAGGCCAGACGACGCCGACAGGCTGTTTGGATGAGGTTGGGGAGGTGAGGGGGGAAAGGTCAGGGTCCCGTGCTGGGTAGTAATGCTGAGTGACGGATGAAGATAAATAGAAAAACGAGTCAGGAATGAGCGGGTGCACGAGTTACGGACTAGTCTTAAAGCATGTGTTACCAAAACTGTACACACCTTCAACACATCTGTAGAAGCGTGCTGTTTTTAAGGGACAAAAAACTTGATGACGACGACAACAACTTTATGTCCTCAGTGGTTGATTACATAATCATGTGATAGCATGGCTGCGAGTGCTCGATTCCTTGAAATTTCCGATTTATTCGATTATGCAATTTAATTGGTTGAATCAATACAATCGTTTCACTTTTTTTTTTTTTTGTACAGGAACGCAAACTGCTTCCATCTTCCACAAAAACTCGCATTTTGCGAAATTATTGCTTCTTCTTCTTCTTTTTGAGTTTATGCGCAGTTGGTGCACTACTGCCACCTGCTGGACTGGAGTGTGGAGCAGAAGACAGAAAAATACGCTTTGTACATTTAAACAAAACACAAGATTAGACAGCATTCTAATGCTTAATATTTACTTTTGTTGACTTTGTTTTGTTTTTAACACTTTAACCCCTGTACGAACCAGACCATTGAACATTCTATATTCGTTGCTACTGATTCGAGGCGAAAAAACAAAAATCAGATCGAAACAACTGACAATGATTTAAAGCTCATCAGAATACAGTCACTCCTGATGCGGCTTCGTTTCAAAGAAGGTCTCCGAGCCATGCTGAGCCACCGGGAACCGTCTGAGCTCATGAGCAATTTCTGTAAAATAGCAAACGTTTCAGTTTTCTAATTACTGAGCCACCTGAAGACGCCTCGACACTTACGGTAGTTATACTTCTGTTCTCATCATCCTCATCATTCCCGGGAACGGAATTACCAATAATATCTAAAAGTTTTAAGCTCATTTTCATAAAATATTTATGAGACCAGACACACACAATACACGACGATTCATAATCACCGCTGGCTTTAATCCACGAGCCTCCCATTAAGATGTTTAACAGTCTGACTTGGGCATTTCTGCAACATTTTTATTATTTATATAATCTTCCAGATTAATTTCGCTTATAATTAGCATTTTAAAAAGAAGCCCAATCTGCAATCAATGCTATTATTATGCATCCTGTTTGTTTGAGAGACCGTAGCCGTTTTAATTTCGTAATCATAAATTCAATACATGAATCAGAACGATCATTAACGCCATCGTATGTGCATCCGTACATTACATGAATTATTGATGTGGATTCATCATCAACACCGATTAATGTTAACGGACGCATTTAAAAAGTCCTGAATGCCACCTCGAGACACAATTGGATGTAAATGGTTGTCTTCCATACAGCAGACGCACGTAATCCGCTGCAACGGGATGTGTATCGGCTCGGCCTGTGATACTGAAGCGATCGGGCTGTTGAGGTCCACGTTTAAGCGCACATGGAACGCCGTGACCTGAGGGCATCGGATCTCGGCGGGTTTCTAACAGACCGTGTGGGTGGTGTGTAGAGGGCAGTCTCCTGAAGACCACATGACCTGACTGAGGCCTGTATTTAATAAATTATGCTGAGCAAGCACTGGAGGAACTCGGGGACTCGAGGAGCCACACATTTTCTTTTTCTCGTGAATTACATTATGGGAATCGTGTTCGGATCCGGGAGCGCGAGTGCCAATTACGGAAGAGAGGAGCGATCCTCGAGCGATTTAGCGTGTCAGGGGTTTGTTCACCTTTAGAGGAGGGTTACTGTATAGCTTTTATTAAAAATGTCTCACACACACCCACACTATTTAACCTTCTAGATGGGAAAAAAAAAGATTACACAATATAAGATTGCACACAGACTTTACACATTGTATACCACATGTATAGTATATAGTTTTATATATATATATATATATATAGTGAAGAATACCCTTACGCATTATATTGGTTGTGTTAAATCACATTTTTCGCTCAAATTCAGCTTGTGTGACCCTAAAAAACAAACAAAAACCCAACCAGAAGTTAGAAAAACCCCAGAACAGCAAGGCTACTGTCTCTGGAAAGAAACGACAAATTGTCTTTAAAGCGTTCTTTCTGCGAGTTTCCCCCGATCGCCCGCCTGTGAAAAAACAAGAAACAAAAGAACTCTATAAATACATGCTGAGTAAAAAAAAAAACAAAAAAAAAAACCCAAACCCCCGTTTGCCAGCTTGCGGTTTGTGACAGCTTGCGCGGCTTTTGCACGAGCTCACATCCAGGAAGAGCTGTCAGACTGCGATCGCTCGCTAAAACAAACCCGGCCATCAGATAAGCAGCGAGAGCGCCGGCTCAGTCAACATACGCTGCCTTAACAGGCATCCTTCATCAGCTCGAGCGCACCGGTTCTGCTCCAGACCTCCTGCTCTGACTCACGACAAACTGGACAATCGGCTAACACAGCTGCATACGTTCAACAGACTGTAAGAACAACACTACTAAATATCAACAATATTATGGGTGATGTAATGTCTAAGACTGACAGCGACAATCAAGCGTGTGAGATAAAACAAAGCTCAGAACCAGCGCGACAGGAACTTGTGTCGCAACGCTGATGCTGTTTCAAGACATCGCGGTTTTATCACTGATCTGTAGCTAACCTTGCATTCACACGTTAAACTGCGATTTTCTCAACTCGACACTGATGTTTTTCTCAACTTTAGTTCCCACCTGCAACTGGTTCCCCTTTTTAATCAACCTGTTTCAGATGTGAAAATGCTCCCAGAACCTCTCTTTCACAATGTGAGTCCTGGAAAATGCTCACACCATAAGGGAAGGAAAAACCTCAGGTCGTCAGCTGACTTCGTTTTATTGCCACATAACATTGCTGAGTCTAGACTGAGCGACTGAAGCAACCCCAGATCATAACACCTTAATAAAACCTCCAGAGGCTTGTACAGTTCCTGCTATGCATTATGGGTGCATCACTTCATGAGCAACTCATCAACAGAGTTCTCAAATTTCAAACCTCTATTTCATTTACTATACAATCACTCTGATAGTTAAGACTAAAAACTCTCCATCAGCTGGTAACCTCAACGATTCTGACCTCAAGTTGAATAAAAAAAACACACTAACTTTTATACAATTGTACATTTGACATGTACATTTAGCGCAAGGAAGCAGAAACCATTTATTTATGGTCACCCTATCCGGTATCACCCAAATGAAGACAAGTACCCTTTTGAGTCTGGTTCCTCTCATGGTCACCTCAGAGAGTTCCTTCCTTCCCACCACCGTCACCCCCAGCTTGCACATCAGGGACAAACTGAAGGAACGTTTTCACACACTTTCACGTTTTCATACACCTAATCACATTTTAAAATGGACTCAAAATTCTTTTGTCCCCTCAGCATCCATGCAAAAGGAGATTTCAGGGCACTTCACGCTTCCGTTTGCTGTCCAGCTTCAGCAGGACTTGCTGACCATGATATCACTGTGATTGATTGGTCAGCCAACTCGCCTGATCTGAAGCCCATGAAGAATATATAGGTTATTGTCAAGAGTAAGACGAGAAACAACAATACAGATGAGCTGAAGGCTGCCATCAAAGCAACCTGGTCTTCAATGCTGCCTCAGTATTACATGCCTAGTAGTAATACATGCCTTACCGTACTGACGCAGTAAATTTGTGCTCAGGAAGCTTCAACCAAGTATAGAGTGCATAAATATTTGCACACCACCTGGACATTTCTATTTATATTCACCTTCATTCCCACACAAAAATTCCATAAATTCTATATTGTACAGCTAGGTTTTTCTTATTTTTCTTATATTTTTCTTAATATTGTATATTGTGTATTGTACAGATATTTTATTCTTTCTTAGTTAAATTTACTTTCTATTTTCTTTTTCATATTTATTTCCTATTAATAGTCTTTTTTTTAAGGTCACGGGTCGTCGTCTAAAGCATTTCACTGCATATCGTACTGTGTGTGTGACAAATAAAATTAGAATTTTGAATTTGAATTTAAATACAGATTATAAATACAGTATTGATTTTTTTTTTTTCTTGATCTTAGGAAATTTTGAGATTTTAGGGGATTGTTTTATTTTCATGAGATGAAATGTTTTCACACGTTTTCCTGTGTATATGAAACACTATGTCCTGAACAAAAGCCTTTAACATTCATCCAGTTCATTTTTTGCTTAAAAATTGATATATACTTTAAAAATATGCAAAGAAATATGCAGTGCCACTAACGGTATGCATTTATTCCAACCCCCCCCCTTTTTTTTTTACACCGTGGGTCATTTGGCCAAAAGGTTTAGAAACACGGGACCTTTAAAAAAAAATCAAATGCAGAATTATTTTTTTCTTAATGTATAAATGATGTCAAATTTGTATAATGTGTGTGCAGATAGAGTGTGTATTATTTTAGTCTCTTTCTTGTCAAAGAAAAGAAAAAGCCTTTAAGTTTCGCTATAGGCCTTATGTAACGCACAGAACACAGAACAGGCCAGTACAACCCTCTTTCATGCTAGAAGTGACAGAATGTGTGTGCCGGTGATGGATGTGAGAGTAAATAAAGGTGAGCAGCTGCTTCGAGCCTGTGCGCTATATCCTAAAGAATTACTTCTTACTAGACTTTAGGGATATTTGGCTCCTGCCAGTATAGCAAATGGAAGCATCAAACACCGGCATCGATGTGTCATGTCAGACGTAAGCAAAAATCCTTGGTAGCAGCCAGAAGACCAACCTTGTCTTATCTGAACTCAAAATGAATATAAATCTGTAAGAGCCGAGGCTGCAGGGCAGCAAGGATGAAATACAGCAAATGTGCAAAGTCTGCAGGTGAAGCAGTGCACAATTCGTTAAAGCTACAAAATGGCACCGTTTCAAAAACAGTATGCGGTTCATCATGTGCATGATATTTCTGAAACGTTCGATTTATGACAAAGAAAGAATGAAGTCGAACTTGTCAGTCGCTGAGCCTTCACAGAGCAATTGTGTGTTTTGGCTACCTCAGCACTTCAGGTTAGTGAACTCTTGTCGACCCATACACACGCACACACACACACACACACATACACACACACACACACAAATAGGCTGAGCCCTTCAGGTTATTTATGAAGCAGTGCAGCAATCTAGAAATTCTACAGTTTCTAGACATCGTCCACGTCAAAAAAAAAAAAAAAAAAAAAAGCTCATTGAAATATTCATCTGACCTGCACAGAGCAATGGCTTAAAAGAAAGAGAAAGAAAATGAGCAAGAGTAATGAGAGAGAAAGAAAGATAAAGGCAAACAATGTCAAAAGCGATATTGGAGAAGATGAACAGAGGCTGGTCGCAGGGTCTTCTCGGGGTGAGCGGTAGAGCAAAGAAAAGAACAAGGGAGAAAGAACGAGAGAGGAAATGAGAGAGCTTTGGGATTTCCTGGCCACACGGTTTCTGCATAGGGTTAGTGGCCCATGTTTCCCCAGGACCTTGTAATTTGTTTATCCTTTAATGACTTAATGAACTAAATTTAGTCCATTTTGTAACTTCTAAAATGTATCCGTGACGCACGACATTTTTACATGTGCATCCCACGTGCTGATGTGTCGTTAATACAAAAAAGAGAAAAGACTGTGAGGTATCGATTCACCTCTTTTTTAGCAAAAATCCGGAACAACCAGTTAAACACGTTGATAAAAGTACAAATTTTTTCATATTGTACCTTGAAAAAGAAAAAGTTTGCTTAAGGTAAACTCTGACTTCCATGGCCATCTGAATTTGTACAAGTTGTGTAATAATATTTGCAAAGTGGGGCTGTGAAGAAAATTTACGCAGTTCTGCCATTTCAAAGGATATTTAATAAAAAAAATATTACAGTTAAAAATTAAATATAAATATTTAAGAAACCTAGACCTTTCAATGCAAGAATCCCAAAGGTCCTGCAGGTCTAAAAGCCTGTGGTGGTCCTCTGGTCCCTGCTCAGTCCTGCTGGTCCATATACCCATGCCTGACCTATGGTTCAAGACTTCATGAGCAGGTCCAATGGGTCAAGACTTCCGCAGGACCCGGTCCAACGGGTCAAGACCGCAGGAGCCTTTCTAACGGGTCAAGACCACAGGAGCCGTTCCGACGGGTCAAGACCGCAGGAGCCGTTCCGACGGGTCAACACCGCAGGAGCCGGTCCAACCAAGACCCCAAACCCATCTAATGGGACAAGACGCCAGAGACCCAGCTCAGTCCCACTGATTAAAAGATACCCAGGCCTAAATGTTTGATTCAACAGGACTCCTGAAATCCTATTTGCTTAGGATTTCAGAAGTCCTAACGGATCAAGAAGCTAAAGGCCAGTGTAATGGTTCAAGACCCCAGAAGCGTTCCAATGGGACAAGACACCAGGGGGTGGTCCAATGGTACCCACCAGGGACCGGGCCCACAATTGCAAGGGACTTGTCACCAGGAGACCTAGGAAGCCTGGCCTGATTCCCCTTTACGAGACAAGTCCATGCTGGTCTCCTGGCTACAAAAGCCTGTGGGTTTTGACTCTCCCAGAATCTGGGAGCTTAAAATAAATAAATAAATAAATCCTGGAGAGAGCCCGGTGTCTCTGGTGTGGAAATGCTAGTAGGTAAGATGGCATACTGACTTCTGTTTTCCCGGATTGTGCCTGATCCCCTAAAACTTTCTGCAACATTCTCATTCCATTTCATAATTACGCTTTTAGTTTACTTCTGTTTTTTCAGCACTGACTCTAGCCATCTATTCCTTGTACCACATAGTAGAGTTTAAAAATGTCTAGCCAGAGAAAAAAAAATAATAATATACCAGGCTGTCTGTCAGCAGATGGTTTCAGGGTCAATCTTTACAACCTTTTTGCCAAATGTATTATCTACCATTAAAAAAGGTCCATACAAAAGATCTGCCTCAATAGAAAAGCTTCTAGTACTGCAGGTAATAATGTATTGCCTGAGAATAAAGGCCAAGCCCTTCCTCATAGGTCTGAAAATAACCAAGGTGATAACACCTGACAAATGACTGTGCCAAGGAGGGGGTTGGGAGGTGGACCAGAAGTCACTTCATAATTCACAGCGAGTCCCAATGGCCTGGAGAAGACTGTTCGAACGCAATGCTATATTTTTGCTAACAGATTACTTTCATACACCTTGCGTATAAATATGGGGTAACGACCCGCTCGTGTAAAACCACACAGAACGATCAGTATGCCGCAGACAGAAAGAAAAGCTTGGCATTCGTTCCTTTCCTCATCTGTATGATACTGAAAACACAACCCTAATCAAACTAGAACAGCCACATCCAATCTGCCCCTCAGCCACTCAAACTTTGATCAGACCTAATGATGCATATCCTTTTCCTAATCAGGCCTTGGAACCACAGCAGAACTGTAGTGCAGCCACATCCTAAGCCAGACCCTGTCCGCTGATGTATCAATACTTAAATCACTGTTTCACACGATTTACTGTCCAATAAACCCGTGGTTGGGTTGCAGGAAAGGAACCTTCGGAAAGGGGGATCGTTTATCTGGATACCTGTCAGGCGCGCACAGCTCTCTGAATTAAAGCCTGAGCCAAGTATTCGTGTAAGGCTGCCTTAGTTAAATTATGCATAATGCCTGCAGCTCATGTAGGCAGCTATTTGGTTTACAGCTGTTCAGAATGTGGATTTATAACCTATTCAGTGTTGTTCACGACTGACTGTCTGGCAGATTAAAGAATACGTAGCAGAGGCATCAGCGTAAAGGATGTGAACACCGGTGTTACCGCTGGGTTTAACAACCAATAACAATTGCTCAAAAAAAAACAAAAAAAAAAAAAAAACAATGACAGCTTCCTGAAGTACCCAGTAGAGCCAATTACTGGCATAAGGACAAAGAGTGATGGATTTGTTCACTTCGCAACAGGCAGCGGTCCATCTGAGATCCTGAATAAACACAACACAATACCAAATGCTCGTTAAAAGACATAAGGACTCTGCAAGCTGGAGTAATTCTTGGTTTCCCGAAATGTGCAGAAACGACTTGCATTCGACCCCATGGGCCAGTCCCGGGAACACTGGCTGCAAGGTGGATGGGATGCCAGTCCATTCCACGGCATCCGAATCATCAGCACTGAGATGATCCTGACACATCTTGCTTTCGCCTGAGAAAACCCAAATCTAACACAGGTCATTCGCTGATACCCAACAACCCTTGCTGGCACATTTACCATAACTTCAATATGCAATACAAAAGGCATCTTGCGGTTTCCACGGCAACACCGACGACAACCCCTCCCTTCCCCCAAATAATATCTCACTTGTGGATTCGCTACACAAAGCTCGCACTCGATGCGAACCAAGGTCACATGACTGTTGTCTGCGTCTCTAAGAGGATTACTGGGGAAAGTCTTTGATTTGCAAAAGCCGGGTGTGAAGCTTCCTCCTCAGTCGAGCCACTCGCAGGAGGATGCTCGTGGGAATGTATGCAGGGGTCTTCTGAACAAGCCCATGACCCCATTCCAAACAGAAATGTAACTTTATTTACAATACATGCTCTAACATGACCGCCGTTTCGTTCTAAACACACTCTGTGTTAACATATCTAGTGTCCTGCATTTACATGCACTTTGAATGCTTTCCTCCATCGTTTTCCCGATCCAGGATGATTTCGACATGTTCTTGTGAACAAGACGTTCTACAAGTCATTTTCCTATGTGTAAACTTGCCCTATGTATGGAAACATTATGTTAAAGAGCTTCTGCTACTTTGTGTCATCCTGTAAGTCATCTTATAAGTGCAAGCTGCCTTAGGGGAAAAACAAAAACCAAAAAAATCTGTGTGGGATATTGAAGATATCTGGAGCAACGTTGTTTGAATAATCATCAGCCTTGTCTGGGTCAGAAGCAGAAAAAGGTCAGAACCACCATGAAATGAAAACATGAGAAATAATCTTTTTTTTTTTTTAAAACTCGAGCTCGTGTATCTGTTGGCCCCACAACACAGACGAGCATCGCCGGGAGATTCGAGCCTGGCTGAGCTCTTTGTGCCGAGAAGAATGAGGCAGTGGAAATGACCTCGGTGCTTGTTGGGGCCCCGGGGTCAGGTAGGTCAGCGCAGCCTGGGTCAGCCCGACGTCTGATCCACAATCCCAACAAAGAGGCAGGATGTTCAGGAACAAAGGCCACTTCCTGCGGGAGAGGCTGGGAAAAAAAGCAGGACCGAAAGAGTCCCCCACCTCCCCCCCACCCCTCCAACTCCCCCTCCCTCGACCCCACATGGCTGCTTCTGCCTGCTCCGAACCGAGAATCTCATTTCCTCTCGGCAGCCAGAGAGCCAGAGATATTGTGTGTTCTGGGCAAGATCTTCTTGCTTGTTGAGTGCCTTGTGTTCTGCTCGCTGCGAATACTTTTACAAAATTTTTAGCAAAGTAGAAAAAAAATTGTTGAAGGACAAGCCTTAACAAAATTAAATAAGTGAAGAAAGAAGGAAAAAAATATATATCACACGTGTACGATCGGCTATATCAAATGCCAATGCAAATGCTCTGAAATCTCAAAAACAAAACTTTATAAACTTCACATTTCTGTAATCACCTGTTTCTCCCCCCAGAAACTTACCCTGCACTGCGATTAAGACTAAATCATAAACCAATTCTCCAGGCTGCCATCGCTCTCGTCTCCATGGTCCCGTCCTTGGTCTTTTTCATCCACATCACATTCTCACACAGCCTTGAGATGCGGTTGCTCAAAAACTTTATATCCTTTAGTTAAGTAGTCATCTGTCAGCAGGTATAACATTGTCTGCGTGTGTGTGTGTGTGTGTGTGTGTGTGTGCGTTGTGTTTGTGCCCATGGACTATAACTCTGTCCTGCTGAATTAAACTGAATAACTGCGTACGAGCTGAAGGTCTCCACTTTAACCTCCGCTCAGACTCTCAGTCTCTTAAATAAAGTTCTTACAGTGAGCACAGCCTGCATCGAAGCACAAAGCGAAGAGGTTCATTCAAACGTTTCTTAACAAATATTAGAAAATTTGGTGTATGAAAGCTTGAAATAGAGAATAATGAATAAGTGGACATCGTTGTTTTTTTTTTTGTTTTTTTATTCAATGCTTTTGATTGCTCAATGTGACGACCTTTAAACTAACAGATTAAAGAGATCAAGCAACTGGAAGGGTCAACAAATAACAAAGAATAATTCAAATGTATATACAGTATTGAAAATAAATAAAAGTTATATATAAATTTATATAAGTCTTAAATTATTTAAAAAATGTATCATATACACACAAGTGTGTGTGTTAATGTGTTTGTGTATGTGTATATGAGTGTGTGTATATATATATATATAGATCTCTACATACACATACACATATATATATCTACATACACACACACACACATAGATAACAGTTCACGTCCTGCTACAACATCGGTTTCCTCCTTTCTGGAACGTAAAATGTTTTACTAGAAATATACTAGAAAGCATTTCTAGAACTGTGCAAGTCCACGCAAGATAAAAATGTTTTTCAAAACTGGTTTGAGGAGTAATAAAATGTTTCTGTGCAGTAAAGTAAAAGCTTAAGTCCATCGATCGGTGTGATGCCAAGCTGCAAGTAATGCCTGTGCAGAACCAGATGTTACTTCTGTTAGCCTGTAACACAGATCTGCGACAGCAGGGGGCTCCAGTTGCAACTTAACTCCTTTCCCACTGAAGAGCTGGTGACTTCATGGCAAAGTCATGTGAAACTGGACTCCTGAGATGGAAAAATGTGATAAGAGACGTTGTAAAAACCATTTCATTTGCAAGAACAAATGATGTTTCATGTGGGTGAGACAGAGGCGTGAGACAGGCTAACCTCTCTGGTTGCCCTGCTGTGATGCTGGGAACGTGGACGTTTCTGCTCGTGGATGTCTTGTAATCGAGTAATGAGGAACTTCTTGTCTTCTCCCTCCTGAACATGAGAATGCAATGAGTTTTTTTTTCCACTGTTCACTTTTTTCTGCACGAAATGGTCATGACCCATGGGTGGGGATATCTATGTTACCTACAATAGCTCTTTGGCGTCAGTGAAAACCCATACTAAATCATATACGAGTTTGGTGGTTTTCACTGAAGCCACAGAGATAAAGCCCACCCAAAAAAATAACCCAAAATATCTTTCACAAAAATAAGTCATTAAAACATTGTGCCATCCCATGGCAAAGAAACTCCAAGATGAGTCATGTTAATCTCTTCTTTGTCTCCTAGACAAAAATGAGCTGTCTTTGAGACTTGAATGAGATTTAGGCGTTTTCTGCATCTTCTCAATGGTGTCTCAAATGTGGCTCATTACCTTTAAATCTCAGAGATAGTTTACATTTGTCTTGTGTGCAACTCACATATGCAGAAATGAGCCATCTTTGAGACTTGAATGAGATTTAGACGTTTTCTGCATCTTCTCAAATGTGTCTCAAATATGGCTCATTACCTCTAAATCTCAGGGATATAGAATTTAGTTCTTTATATTGAACAATATATTCTGCTGAAAAAATGTCACTTTATATTGCACAATCCTGTACAGTATATTTATTAAAACATAATGCAAAGAATGGCTAAAAATGCTTTGGGGTTTAAGAGCTAGGGTTCTCTGACAAACAGTGCCATCTACTCTAAAGAGTGTTTAGAACTTTTTTTATATACTTCATCTTACTCTTCACATACACGTAGATGGAGGGGAGGCTTAGTAGGTTGGATCTCTGAAATGACGATATGTAGATATGTAGGTTGGTAACAACTAAAGTCAATTACAAAATCTCCAAAAGTCTCCATCAGCACCACATCATCAGTCAGGTAAGCACTAGCAAGCTCAAGCCCATCTCTCAACCTTCAGAAAGTTGGGAATGGAGTAGCTGAATGGTGTTTGGGTAAATCTCAAATGTTTTATTTTTTTGTTCCATTAGATACAAAGCAACTCCAGGAGTTGCAGACTTTGGACAAACTTGTTGGACATCCACCACAAGAGAAGATTGATGTAGTTGGTGAGAAAGAACCTTTCCTGGTATTGGCCTGTTCTTGTAGCCCTTACATACAGCAAGCAACCTATTTTCATCTCCTTTTTAACTGATTCCTTTCACTGGAAGATTGTCACAATGCTGTGGCCTTTGTGTATCTCCTGTATAAATCATACATGGAGTTGAGCAGTGTGACACTTAATATCTTTGTCAGGTTGGGTGACATTTTGTATAATTTATCATGTCTTGATTTGCCAGATTTTGCTGGTGTCTGTTTTATTGTGTGAATCTAAATTTATTACACTGTATGCTGTTCACTAAGGATTTTTGATATGTTCAATAAAACTATAATATTTCTAATTTGTTTCATGCATCTCATTTATATCGGACATTAATCTCATTATGGTCTTATATACGGCTCATTTGCTTCCCCTACAAATGCAGTTCTGTTTCTCATGTACATCAGATTTCTCAAATGTTTCTCAAAAGTATGTCTCGCTTTGTGTCTCAGTTTTGTCTCTTTGTTTCTCCTAAGTGGGGTTTAGGAGAAATAGAAAAGGCAAAGTAGAGCTTATAATGAGACAGTTCAATTCAGTCTCATGAGACAAGAAAAAGCTTATTCTGAGCAACAATTCCTATTTTGCGTAAACAGCAGGTAGTGTCTGTCACAAATATGATGGTGTTTTTACCACCCGCAGTGTCTAATGCGTGCTTCATTAATATGCAGACCAAACACCGTATGTGCAACCAGTAAAGTGTTTCAGTAAACTGAAGAAAACTATGAAGAAACTGCCAATAGTTCATTGCCTCCTGATTTCTACCATGACCTAATATCTAAATAATTTAGCTTAAGCAGCTCAGCAGACAAGAGACTTCCCACGGAGACATTAAGTTTATCCTTTATTCATCACATATACTGTACATATACTGCACAGTAAAATTTCTTATTCTTCTCACAGCCCAGGTTTGTTACGAGGCTGAGGTCAGAGCTCAGGGTCAGCCACTAAGCAGCACCCCTTGAGAGACCTTGCTCAAAGGCCCAACAGTGGCAACTTGAGTCATAACAGGCTAAGTGACCTCTGCCCCAATAGCTTTCAAATTAGTTTTTCTTTTTTTTTACAACATGGGTTAAAAAAATTATATATGAGAACAGAAAAACGATTAAAAGCGAAAAAAGAATGAAGTGTTTTTTTCAGTAAGTTCAAAACATATCAGATCTCTTTAGATAATGTGGAAATAATCAAAAGTTGTGAAGCACCATTGTGAAATTGTCTTATCTATAACCACAAACTAAACATTTTTGTTATGTCCATAGCCATGAACATTACTTACTGTTCAGTATTAAAAGTTATCTCATCATTAAGTCAGTTTTTTTTTGCTTATCAGACATTTGTAAGGAAGTAATTGTATAAAAACCCATTTTCATAAATTGTAGGTACATGATTTATAAAGCAAATGATAGTTGCAATATAATGAAATCTGGTTCCTCTCAAGGTTTCTTCCTCATGTCTTCTCAGGAGGTTTTTCCTTGCCCCCAACATACTCAATAAGGACAAAATGATAAAGCTATAAATTTGGAATAAAAAAAAAAATATTCAAAATATTTTATTCCTGGAAAGCTGCTTTACCTGGATTGAATTGAATCATCCAGAATGGCCATTCTTATAACAGATATAATATGTGTGGAAATAAATGAACCTGATGTAAACCTCATTAATTTTTTAGTATCTTTTAAAAGGTTTTAGGCACACACTTACATTTTCAATCTGTTCCTGTAGCAGCTCAATAATCTTCCTCTGTCCATCCACCACTTGGCTGTGGAAATAGATAACTATTCTGGAGAAGAAAAACCAAATAGGTATATTAGTCATAGTCATGTTTTTAGCTTATTTTTCTTCTCTTGCACTCATCAGAATTATTTATCCAAGGTTTGTTAAATGAGAGAAGACAGGAAAGGTCTGACTTACATGAAGATTCCAGCAGTGAGAAAGAGAAAGAAAGGGTTCTCCACCAAGTATGAATGAACAAAAGGGAGCCAGGTCAGATGACTGTTATTAGTGGCCAGCTCCTTCACCCATATTTTTCCTGCTTGAAACATGGTGGCGAGGCCACGGAACGGCCCACAGTTCTCGGAGGGTCTGATCCTGCACCACAAGAACATGTCAGAACATGTGAAAGGAGGAAGTACAAATTTGATCACATGAGAACAAAGAGAACCAGAATTTGTAAATGACTCGCTAACTCACGTCCACATGGTATAGGTGACGCACACCGATGCACCCAGGAAAGATGGGAAGCAGAGGAGGCTAATGAAGAAGGTGGTCATCTGACTCGCCCTCCATGCCTTTCTGGGAGCCTGACAGTTCATCATCAGACTTGTCTACATGATAGAGTATGTAAAATGTTTACGGCTATGAGAACCATTTCACTCCCTTTTTCGTTCAGATGACTAATGCTAGTCTGTGGAAACCTTATGGCTAAAGATTCTAAATAAATGCAAAGGCAGTCTATTTGCATCATCCTGCATTTCCTCTTATTTTAAGTAACGTAAATCTTATAATGAGAAACTACCTCAATGAACTTAAAACACACTCAATGACAATGTAGTGAGATGTCCCTTTTATACCATGGTAACTTGCCAATACAGTATACATGTCCACATTTGAATCCATTTAGAGTTACATTTAATATGTGGAATATACATAAAACAAGTTTCTATTATAATTTATAACAGTAACAAACCTCTCCTGTTTTTGCTCTCTTTTTTGAGATCAATGAAGGTCAAGAATAATTGTATTGCATTAAACTTCACATGAATTAAAAAAATGCCAATGCTCACCTTTTTCATGTAGAAAATCAGGAACAGCTTGATAACCTGCACTACAGGCAGGAGGGGTGAAAACAGAACTCCCAACCTGCACACAACCGCACAACACATTAGTCAATTTCTAAACCACAGACCGCATATTAATGCCATTTTCAGACGATGTGTCAGCTATATTAGACTTATATTCAGAGCAGCAAACAGAGCTTTTCTGTCCATGTTCTAGGAATGCCTGAGGTACATAATATAAAGTGAGAACAACATGGTTCCTGACTCAATGACATATCGCAGTTTTTTTAAGTGCCATATATGTGAATATATTTATTCATATTTGTATTTGAGGAGGTAAAATGTTGCTGTTCCTCTATAATCCTACAGGTGGTGCTCAAAACTGTTCACACTGTCATACTGTCATGGAACATGGCATCCTTTGTAGTACGAGCAACTTATTTGCTACATAAAAAAAATAAAATAAGATAAAATCCGGATATTTATAAAACTGTGATTCTAACAGAATTGGACCGTCACCTAGGTATTGTGATGATATCATATCAAGTGGTCTCTGGTGATACTCATTGCTACTGGTTATTGCTCTGGAGCATCTCAAATTTGACTTTTCAGCAAAAATAGAAGAGGGCAAGACTTGTAGAATGGCATTGTACTTATTGTTTTGATTTGTCGTGTGAAGATGCTAAATCAAAACAAATAAGCAGCCACAGCTTCATAAACAAGCCCAAAACAAGCCTAATATTACTATAGTATGTAGTATAGTATGAACAACATACATACTATGCACACACACACACCTTCTAACCCATTGTCTTTCCTGATTTTTATTTCTGTCTACACTGTAAAACAATACTGAAGGTGTCCAAAATATACAATAATCTTCTTTGAACAGTTGATATTGAGATGTCTATCTAATGTGCTGTTTCTTAATTGGTGATTTTTGAGGCTGGTAACTCTAAATGAACTTGTCCTCTGCAGGAGAGGTGAGTTTTGGTCTTGCTTTGCAGGGATGGTCTTGATGAGAGCCAGTTTCATCATGGTGCTTTCGGCTTTTTGCATCATGGGTTTTGCAAATGCACTTGACAAAACTGTTCGTGCAAGAACTATTCCAGAACAGCTGACTTTCATATCCTAAAATAACAACTCTTAGTGTTGTTACTTATTTACCTAATGCCATATGTGTTATTTCATAGTTTTGAAATCTCCAGTATTGTATGGAGGACTAAACATGACATAATTATAAATAAATAAATGTGTGAATAAATAAGTAAATATAGAAATAAATA
>JAQMYJ010000002.1:27016968-27052648 GCA_030014305.1 Clarias laeviceps | reverse complement strand
GTGTGTGTGTGTGTGTGTGCACACTGTATCAGAGTGTGTGTGTGTGTGTGTGTGTGTGTGTGTGTGTGTGTGTGTGCAGCAGGTTGCATAAGTAAGCGCAGAGTCTCAGAGACATCAGCAGGTCCTCACCTAACCAGTCGTTAAACTTCTTCACCTCAGACGGGAGGCCGAGTTCAGTGAAGTCACCCGTGTGGAGCAGCACGTCGCCGTACGGCATCTGGATTCCATCTGTCCTCGAGTGTGTGTCTGAGACGCACACGAAACGCGTGTGTCCTGCTGGTTTAGGGGCATCGTAAGGAATGGGTTCCACCCTGCAACAGAACCAGAGAGTCAGTATTACTCCCTGATCATCATCATCATCATCATCACCACCATCATCACCACCATCACCACTCCAGCACCATTACCACCACAACTGCCATCATTGCCATCATCAAAACCATCGCCATCGCCATCATCATCACTTCTTCCATCACCGCCACAGTCCTTAGCAGTGTTCAGGGCGACAGAGATATTTTTCTTGTTTTCTGTTCAACTTTAGTTCAACTCATTTAAACACTAAAGCAGCAGCAGTGCTGAGAAAAAAACCTAAAGAAACTCATCAGGAGGAGAATGTCTGAGACACGGTGCGAACAAAAAGTCCGAATTTACATCTGAGGTAAAGAGCTGAGCGCTTAACCACAATGAAGTGACAGAAAAACTGGAACAGACTGAGTGGAAGAAAATATGGAGAAAAGTTAAGAAAGAACGAAAGAAAAAAAGAAAGAAAGAGAAAAAACAAGACAGACGTGAGTGAAAGAAAATGGAGAGAAGAAAGCACATGAAAAAGATGAAAAAGAACTGAAAGTAAGAAATAAAAAAAAGAAAATAAGAGTGAAAATAGAGAGAGAAGAAAGAAAAGAAAGAGAAAAAGAAAAAAGGCAGAAAGATGAATGACAGAAAATGAAGAAAGAAAGAAAATAGAAATAGAAAATAATGTGTTAGAAGGAAAAACAATAGAAAGAAAGAAAGAAAGAAAGAAAGATGATAAAAATAGAGAGAAGAAACAAGAAGGAAAAATAAAGGGAAAAAGGAAAAACAAGACAGAGGTGAATGACAGAAAATCGAAAGAAGGAAAGAAAAGAAAAGAACGAGATCTTACAAGGAAAATGAGAAAGTATAAAAGAAAAAAGGAAAAAATAAGAATTAAAGTTAATTCTTAAAATAGAGCGATAAGAAAGAAAAGAGAAAGAAAATGAAAAAAGAAGAATGACAGTAAATAGAGACAAAGAAAGAAAGAAAGAAAGAAAGTTCGATCACTGGGTCTTCGGCCCAATGCAGCAACACTAACCAATCACAGGCATCCGTGAGCTCGCGGATGTGGAAGAGGGCAGACGGCGTTTTCCCTCAGAGTGCATCACGCTGCCCTGTGATAAAGCAAGAGCAACAGCTCAGAAAATCATGCTGTTAGCTGGTTACACACGTCTCTCAGGAAGCCAACCGGATCTGTTGTCCTGCTCAGTCGTTAGCCGTCGAGTGCTCGGGGGAACCGACTGGTGTGAGCGACTTGGCAGGTGACCACACTGGGGGAAAAACTTCCACCATCAAGCTGTGTTTTTCATTTATCATCAATTGCCAACTGCAGGCAGGTGAGCAGTTCCCTGACTCTTCATCAGTAAAGTATCCCCGAGGCAGGTGGAGGTGGTGAGACACGGAGGCAGTAAAGTATAAAAGTGTCTGTAATAGACACGGCTGAATAAGCAGCGTATTCAGGATTACTCTGCGTGATGGTTATGTGCTGGTGCAGTAACATCAGAGTATAGACATCATGTGGCTATAGGTTTAAATCCGTCCGAGTGAACCTGAGCTCAATCTTCTACGAGCCATTTTAAGCAGCCGGCCAACATGGTGTAAATAACTGAATAATCCTAATTAAGCTTAATTATCATCGTTAATAGTGGAATACATTCAGATGGCAGCCATTTCATGTCATCTGTTCATTACTGCCACACTCTACTCCCGGCATGTGTCACCTAATATCATGCGGCACTAGATGATGAAATCTGTGCTTTTTTATTTTTTTTTAAACAAGTTTCGAAAAATAAATAAATAACTTATTGGATTTTTGTCATTTTAACTTTCATTTTGAGTAATATTACTAGAAAAAAAAAAGAACATGGGGTACTTTGTGGAGTTGCAGAGGGTTTGAGCTCGCATACACACTGATTTAAAAGCATGCACACACACACACACACACACACAAAAAAGAAAGAAAAAAGAAAACACTGCAGACGTGATTAACATATGAAAACAGGATATTCACACAAGTTACCCAGGCTGGAGGAAACTAGCTACGTTGCATTTACATAGTGTAACCCACGTGGCATGGTGGTTGGTGCCAGACGGGCTGGTCCGCATATTTTCATCCACAACCGTCTCTAGGGTTTATAGAGAATGGCCTGAAAAAGAGGAAATATCCCAGCAGTTCTCTGGGAGAAAAAAACCCAGAGGCCGGAGGAGAATGGTCGGACGGGTACAAACTGAGAGAAAGGCAGTAACTCAAATAACATCTCGTTACAACTGAGGTGTGCCGAAGAGCATCTCTGAACACATGACGTGTTGAACCTTGAAGCAGATGGGCTGCAGCAACAGAAGACCACACCGGATGGCACTCCTGTCAGCCAAGAACAGGAAACTGAGTCTACAGGTCCCATGGACTCACCAAAATCGTTCAATACAAGATTGGAAAAACATCACCTGGTCTGACGAGTCTTGACATTTGGATTGTAGAGAAAACAAGATGAAAGTGTGGATCCATCCTGCCTTGTACCAAGGGTTCAGGCTGCTCCCGGTGGTGTAATGGTGTGGGGGAGATTGTCTGGCCACACTTAGGGCCCCTTAGTGTGTGTGCATGTGTGTGTGTGTGTGTAGTCATTCAACCGAGAGACAAAACAGCAACGGTTGACTTGATGCAAAATCCAATTATCATCACTAATAGTCAAAATTAGGGCGAAGTAGTGGAGTTAAAAGTCTAATAGCCCTGCTGGGATCGATTAATGCACCACAGGCTTCCAACAGCACCACAGAAAATACAACAACAACGACGACGACGACGACGATGACAATGTCTGAATACAGCTTGTGGCCTATTCAGAATTTTTTTTAATCGAGAGTTTAACATCTCTGATCCATCCCTGCACAGGGGAAAAAAAAAATAATAATAAAAAACACATTCGTACTGTACCTTCATCCGAGCTCAAAGTGTTAATAATTCATACATTTACAACTAAATGCGTTTTTCTCCATACATCTCGCTGGATGATGTAAATGGAGGTGGATGGAGGTGGGGGTGGGGGACGGGGTTGACACATAAACAAATTGCACCCATTACCGACTGAGTTGCTGTATCTAAAACTCTCACTACAAAAAAACGAAAACATTTGTTGGAGGGGGGCGGGTGGAGGTCTGGTGAACGATCTCGATTCATTCCTTAATGCAGTTTGTGAACACCGGCAATTGCACTCAACAACAAGTGTACAAACCAAAGAGCAGGATTGTTTGTCAGGCATGAGACGATGAGGCGTGTGTACAAGCCTGTCACTCTCACCAATCGAAATCGTGCAGGAATAAGAAAACAGTTCTGATCTAATTTTCTATATTGAAGTCTATGTTGCCGGCTATGTCAGAAATGCGACTCTATGATGTAATGATGTATTCATTTAAATATGTTTGCATTTGAGGTGACGAAATGTTGCAGTTCCCTGTAAAATGCTACAGGTGGTGCACTCTAAACTATTCACACATCGGCAGGCAGCACAGCATCCTGTGTGGTAAGAGCAGACTATTTGTTTAGAATTATAACAAAATAAAAATAAAAATAATAATAATAATATAGAATCTGGATATTTATAAAATTGTGACAATGCAGATTAAATCGGCACCCAAGTATTGTGATAATATCGAATCGGTTGGTCCCTCGTGATTCCCGTCACTAGGGCTCAGGATTGTGCAATAAAGAGTGACGTATCCTTTTTTTCTGTGCAACCTGGGCAACATGATGAATTAGGCTTTATTTAATTTTAACCAAATATACAAACATGACTGAGCTAAAAAAAACAAAAAAACAAATAAATAAACAAATTGGTCACATGGGCAAAGAAATAGCACAGATCCGAGGTCTATCCCGTGAACAACAAGCGCCGGTTTATATAGCATCGTACCTGTAGACGGTCACACACACAGGTTTACACAACCAGGGGTGATTAAGAGGCATCAAATCACACTATCACATGTTTTATGGTCGTTTTCGGCTGTTTTTATGAAAAAAAAAAAAATTATAATATGATAATTTGGCGAGTTCTATATTTTTGTAACGTCTTTCTCATATTCCAGTAGCGGTAAAATTTACACGTTTTTTAAAAGTAGTCATAACTTTGGTTCTACATGACGTATCTGAAGCCTTCACCATCAACACACACTCACAAGGACTTCAATACAAGCAATCTTTTATTATTATTATTATTATATTTAAATTATGATTTTTTTTTTTTTTAATCAGTCGAGTTTTAAGAGTTAAATCCTAAACAGCAATGAATGAACCAATTGAGTGAGTCACGACTGCATGCGGCGTCTTGCTCGAAGCTCACCAGAGCAGCATTACCACTGCCAGTAGCGCGTTGATCATCAAGCCCCCTTTACGCCCACAAGTGGTTTATGAGTTACTCTCGACTAATTATTTAACCGCGCTTTAATATCGCCTCACTCATTTTAACTTCAAAAGGATGCAACGTTCAACTTTGACGCTAATTAGCAGTCCGTTTAGCTGGGGATTTCATTACAGAGTAATTCACAGACCTAAAATAAAGCAGGCACGCATAAACACCTTTCCAATAATTCAACAGGTATCGATCGTAGAATTGATTCCCTGACACGTGTGTACAGTTCATACAGTATCGAAAGCAAATCACCTGTTGCGTAGCCAAACGCTTTAAGACTCGCCCGTCTTATTAAGTCATGTTTCTGCGTCAGAATTATTAATCCTTACAGCGATCGGGGGACGACAGACGCTTTAAGAGAGCATCGGATATTTCGTTCGTGTGAACAAAAAAAAAACGCAATCTGCGTACTCTCACTACCGAGAGCCAATTAGAAAGCAAAAATAAATAAATATATAAATAAACGTCCTGTCAATCAAAACTAACACAATAGCCCAATCACACAATCAGGCTCGCTGATTAAATGATTAAACGCCTGCCGCGGTGAAGGACGTTTATTAAAGCCGCGCTTTATTTTTTCAGACAGGATGCGAGATTAAGGCTGTATGATACGGATTGAAAAACCGAACGTAGTTAGATATCGCAATGACCATGAGAGATAGGACGAGTTCGAAAATATAACGCATTTGTAAATGAATGGATACCGAAATTGTAACTGTTTATTTAGCATTTTTGTTATTTATATATATATATATGTATAAGCTTTGTCTGTTTTTGTTCAACAGGCTTTTTGTTTTGTTTATTTATTTATTTATTTTTTCACAATACAAAATGTACATCACATACACAAGACAGGGGAAATCTTATCCCAGACGACGTTCGGGTATAAACCTAGCACAGCGCTCACCATCTTTTCCCTCCTGAGCGGTTTTAATTGCGCCGGAGGTTTCGCTCTAATCAGCCTTCTTCCCCGTCCTCGCGCCGTCATTAGAGCATCATCATCAGCGGTCAATAGGCGCGGCGGTGAAAAGCCGAGCTCTGCCCCTCGGGTCAAAGAGGCGTTGTTAAACGGCTAATCAACTGAGCTGACCTTTGACCCCTCTCCTGGTTAATAAGTACAGGAACACGATGGCAGCCTTGTTGCGAGGCACATGCCCGCATGTCTTCATCATTGTTAACCTTGCAAACCTGGTGCTGGTTTTCTTTTTCTTTCTTTCTTTCTGTCTTTTTTTTCCTCTTTGGATGCTGAGTGCTCAGTATCTTTTCAATCACGAGTGTGCGAGTGTGTATGTGTGTGTATGAAGTGAAACCAGTGTACGGGGCTGGTAATTTTATTCGGCTTGCATTATTCAAGAACGAGGATGTGCCAATATTCAATTTCCAAATCCCTAACTGGCATCCTGATTTAAGATCCTATCAATATTAAATACAAATAAGTCATAAATCTACTGCGCTGTATCTGAGCTCACTGGACAGCTTTGTAAAATCTGACAGAAAGCTTAGAAGACAAGATTATGAAATATAAAGATACGCTCCTTTCCAAATAACAATAACAATAATAATAATAAATATAAATAAATATAAAACAACAGCCAAATATGCCAAATTACCCACAGGAGTCCTGATGATATTTTAACACATTCACACTGACAATTCTCTCCTTGTTAAATATGCAATAAAGAATAAAACACTTCAGGGGATATAAAAGCAACCAAGCATCACAATAGCCTTGTTGATTATTTTCCCCTAACTGCACTTTTTTTCTTTTTTTACGCCCCTCCCCCGCTCACACGTCATCCCAATTTACATTTACAACTCCCCCACCACCACCACACCCCCGGGCCACCTGGAGACCCAAAAGCCACCAGATGTCAGTTCGCAGAGTGCTGATCAATCGGATCAATCGGATCAATGAGCGAAGAGCAACAAGGCCGGAAAAAACAGGAAGCGACGCTGACTCACATGTGCACGTGAGGAGGCTGGAAGCGGCTCTGGTTGATGTTGTAGTGTGTGAAGGCCTGCGTGGGGTTCGAGCTGTACTCGTCTACCGTGATGGTCACCTTCGAGTGGGAGGAGCCTCGACGCGCCATAACGCCGCTTCCTGGGGTCATGAGCAGGTCAGCGGGGGGCAACAGGATCAACGCGCCACGCAGCGGGCATCACTCAACGCCCGCCCGCCCAAAATCCGCACCTGAAAGAGAGTTGGAGAGGATGATGAGCGAGGAAGAGAGAAAGAGAAAAGCAAAGCATCACAAAGACTTTGACATTGTTAACAAAACAAGAGAAAACAAGATTCCTTGTGTTTTTTTGTTTTTGTAAGGAGTTTATTTCTAAAAAAAAAAAAAAAAAAAAAACCCCGAGGACAGAAGCCTCTGTGTCCTATATGACAATACAATATCAATCTCTCAATATACTCTATTATGCAACAATATGCTTGTCTGAGAGAACATAGTGCTTTTACTGCAGCGAAGATCATCATTATATTATGATTTTTATGTTAAACTAGCATTAGTATTGTGGTTTCCTTTGGGTTCCCAGGTTTCCTCCTGCTTATAGAAAGCACCTGCTAATAGGTGATTTGATGCCTTTTGGCGTGGCGGTCTATGGGTACGATGCTATATAGACTGGCGCTCGTTGTTCACGGAATAGACCTCGGATCTGCCGCAACACTGACCCGGATAGATACTGTGGCGTATTAAAGTCTATTTTTACCCAAAACCACATGCATTATAACACACACACACACACACACACACACACACAAACAGAACATCAAGAAATAAAAATAAAAAAATGTTTTTACTTAATCGAAAAATGTTAAACATACACACACAGGACCAAGGATCCCCTTCAGTATTTACCCCACTGAGCAGAGAAATATTTTCCCCTCCACACTGTGCTAGAATTATTATTATAATTATATTTTTTTCCTCAAGATAAGCAAAATGCAAATAATACAATAGTGGTTCGTAAGGTCTAATTATGCATGTTAAAGGAAAACGTCAAACGGGCTTATACTAAAATTGTATGTAATAAAACATAATAAAAATCATCTGACTATCGCGCATGTTGGTATTAGGCAAGTACAACCTCAGACGAATATATAACATAACTTTTTCACTGTGACATTATTTATTTAACAAAAGTTAAGCAAAAAAAAAATAAATTTTTTAATTATATCATTTATATTCTGTTTTCACACGAAAAACATAGAAATGAAAGTGGTGTGACTAAATTTCACACACATATTTTATATAAATACAATCACTCGTGTAATATGTTGTGTGTGTGTGTGTGTGTGTGTGTAATACGTCTACATCACCTTTATAAATATTCACCTCCCTCTAAACACTTTTAAATCTGTACTACTACATTCACCATTCAAATAAAATGAATATCTACAAAAACTACAGAAGGTTTACTCTTCTTACCCCAGTGGCAAAAGCCGTACATGTTTGTACCTTTTCCATGTTTACACACAGGTAAATATTTCTAAAGGTGATGTGGAAAAACTCTATACTTTATTATAGACACATACACAGATGCCAATGGCTTGTTATTACCATCTCTCTCTCTTTCTCTCTCTCACACACACACACACACAGAGTATGCCAGGCTGACCACTGTAACACTTCCTCAGTTATAGACACTTCATTTATCTATTTATAACATTCTACAACAGAAGTCCCACTCGACCATTAATACACCTTAAACATGTCAGAAATCTTACACAATGTGTGTCGATGGCATGGCTTTTGCACAGTATTAACGGACAAACCCACCTTATACAACTCGCACACTAATCTAATATCTAATATCAATACGTGATATTCAATGACCTCTAAGGTAAGGAGCATTTTCTAATTAAACTCTTAGCTCATCCCCAATTTTTTCCTCCATCCACCTGTCAGTCTCTTTTTTTTTTTTTTTTTTTAAATCAAAACAATTTCCGACATCACTATTGGATTATCTCCTTATAAAGGTCCCAGTGTGATTCAGCCCTCATGTCATCTCCAGGTTAAGAAAGCGATGCGGCGGCACTGCTTCCTCACCTCTGCGTCCATACGCTCGACTCAAACCTCCTAAAGCTTCAACTTTCATGCCAATCTCAGCGTCAAGACACAGATACAGACTCGGGTGGGGTGAGGGGGGGGGACTGCATCATACAGAGCATTCACAGCCTTCTGGGATTTCGAGTCCAGAATTTTTACTGACATTTCTTCTTAATATGATATTGAACATCATGTGAAAACGGTGTACGAGTGAAAGAAATTTTTTTATTTAAAAAAAATATATATATATTTGTTTTTGGGCTCTAAGAACAAAATCCTGGTCTCCTATTGAACGACATTGTTATTGCTCTGGGACGTTAATGTGTGGTAGTGTGACACAACAGCACAACTTCTCTGACAAGAACAAGAATCCTGTATTAAACAAAACCCATCACAAACACTTTCAACAGAAATATAGTCCATCCAACTGGAGCTGTGTATTTTTTTTGTGTGTGTGTGTGTGGCTTTTAGATTTATACACAAGCTACACATTTTCATGTTTAAAAAAACAAGCCCTACAGGTACAAAAGCTCCAGCAGCCCAGTGACAAGAACAGGTAAGGTTTAAAGCCCTTTGTGTGTGTGTGTGTGTGTGTGTGTGTGTCCAATGAATCCCAATGACAGAGGCAGAGCTGCAATAACCCATGCAGCCTAGTTGACCTAATTTAGCTTCCAGGTCATTTGCTCGGAGGTAAATCTTCCACACAGGCGTTTAGCTACAAGGCCGAGGCCAACCTTTCCGCCCCAAACTTGAACTTTGACCCAGGTGACCACTGCACAGGGATCATTTTAGGCTGAATAAACAAGGAGGGTAAAAAAGATCGATTATTCAAAGCCGGACGAGCCAAACTCGAAGCCCAGGATTCCACAATTATTATCAAGCTCGACTCTGAGTCTGGCCTCCAAAGAGCAGGCTAAAAAAGCTGCCCTCGAAGGTGCACCAAGGTCGCAAAATATGTCAACGTGCTCGGAAATAACAGCAGAGACATTTTAATTTCAGAATAAATCAATGTTTTTTTTTAGACGTGTAGCATAAAGGGAGGAAAAAAAATATCAGCCAATGAGCTCCACGGCGCTATTAAAGCTGTTAATGATTCCCGCTCTTTCCTCATTCGGTGGGTTTTTTTTTTTTTTTTTTAGATCTAAAGAAGAAGCACGAGCGATGCTGAATGAACGCGCGCGATCAACTCGAAACGTTACAATGTTGCCGGGGAAAAAAATTGAAACAAAATAAAGAGAAATTAAAACACAAAAAGACGAAAGCAGAGGAAGAAGCGGCGGCAGGAAAGCGTGTGATCTTTTCTTCCCGGAGCATGACGAGCAGAGCAGCCACCTCTAACCCGCCGCTTTGTGCCTCCGCTTTCTTTTCTTTTTCCCCACAAAACCCGGTCGAGTATTACCTTTTCTCCCGTGAGCTTTCTCCCCCAAACGCGCGAGGCTCGTCCGCTAAAGTATCCCAAGCAGGCGTAATCGGATAATCGGAGATTTTTGAGCCGTGCAAAGGTGGAGGTCGAGGCGAGCAGGGCAGAACCTTCGACCCCGAGGCTCCTCCGGCTGAAATGCGACAGACAGACGAGGAAGGAGGGAGACGGAGCTGTAGTCTGGGTTATGGAAGGCCTAAAGGGCCAAGAGAGCAAAGAACCTGGGTCCAACGCGGTTGGTTTCCATACGCAGCTATAAACCGTGCCATTAACCGAGGAGTTGAACTAACATGGATGGCCAAAAGGGACAAAAGCCTTCCGAAATACTCATTTGTAGAATGGGTAAAACTAAAAGTTGAATATATATATATATATATAGTATAATATATAATTATATATAATATAAATATTTTGTGTCAATATCACATTATTACTTGAAAAGCTGTTATATTATAAGAAAATTCCAATTTTCCATGAAACTGCCACTGTTCTATTTACACTATTACAATACAAAAACAAATTATTACAACAAAAACATGTATAATAAAAACATATTTGTTATAGATATATAATTATTATTATTATAGTTATTACTATAACAACAACAACACTCTCTCTCTCATTCAGTGTCTATCCCGCTTTATCCTTTATTCAGGGTCACGGGAGGCCTGGATCCTATCCCAGGAGACTTAGGGCACGAGGTGGTGGACAGGGTGCCAATCCATCGCAGGGCACAAACACATACACACTCACATGCTCATTCACACACTACGGGCGATTTGTAAACGCCAATTAGCCTAACCTGCATGTCTTTGAACTGTGGGAGGAAACATATGATATGATATATTATATGATAATATGATTAAAACATCACATTATCACAATAAAAATGTTATTATGAAAAAAATTACAAATCATGTTATTATGAATATCATGTTATTATAACTTATGTTATTAAGTTATAATGAAATTATTAGAGAAAAAAACATCTCCTAAAAACAACATAATGTATTAACTGTAATAACATGTACCCTACTTCCACTGTATTGTATTTTTTATTTTATTTTATATTTTTACTACTGTGGTAGGACCTCCGGTCAACATTAACACTCGCATTCACATGCTACAGGGAATTTGGGTACACCAATTAGCCTAACCTGCATGTCTTTGGACTGTGGGAGGAAACCGGTGTACCCGGAGGAAACCCACCAAGCACGGGGTGAACATGCAAACTTCCAGACAGGGAATCGAACCCGGCCCTTTCAGGTCCAAGGCGACAGTGATAACATATTTTACCCATATTTCAATATCACCTGAAAACGTTATGTCATTATGTAAAAGTTATTATAAAGAAGCAATTTCATTTTACATGAAATTTGCTACAGTATTATGTTCACACTATTACAATTAAAATATAAAATCTATCCAATGAAGGAAACTTCAAAGCACTTTTGTAAGTAACTCTGGATAAGAGTGTCTGCCAAATGTACTGTAAATGTAATTAACATATTATTACAATAAAAAACATCCTGTTACAATGAATGTTATTATGCGAAGAAAAAAATATCCTATTGTTGTTTCCAACTGTTGTTATTTAACTGTTGTAACATGAATATGTTACATTATTATGAGGAAAATATCACATGATAAAAGCATCACATTATCACAATACAAATGTTATGAGTGAAAAAGATCATATATTCATTAAAAAGTCATGTTTTATGTAAATGTATTATGCTATTACAAGATACACATTGTGTTATTATATGTGTGATGATATTTTTAATAAAGTTTTTTGACTGTGATTTATTTTCTAAAAATACAAAGTTTTTTCTAATAACATGAACTAATATGATCATTTCTAGTAATCACATGATATTTTTGTAATAACATTACAGTGGCGGTGTCATGCATTATAGCAGTACGGTGGCATAGTGGATACTCGCCTCACAGTGTCGAGGGTAAGATTTCGGCCACAGTCTGTATGCTTGTTCTCCCAGTGCTTTGTGGGTTTCCTCCAGATTCTTCACACAATAATTTATTTCTTTTTCTCTTTATAACAATAGACTAATAACAGCCTTTTTATGTAATATTTAATCTAGACCCCCTGTAAGATACTGTATCTGTCGTTAACTATAGCTGCGATGTGACCACTATAGCATATCTCATACATACTTGTCTTAATGATGAGACCATATTTATATGTGTTAACGGCTAATCAAAGACCTGTAGCAAAGTGAAAACTACAGAACTAAACATCGATGCAACAATAAAGCCAATCACAATAGTAACACGATTAAGAATTCAGTTGTTTGCAGCTAGACATGGTATGAGCGGAATAAAACAAATCAGGACATGGGAACATAATCAGGCTGTCTTACACCACCCTGACATGCATTAGTTTCCTATAACGGAACACCCCACGTGTTTTACTGACATATGTGTCATGATGTTTCAGTTTTCAGTTTTGTATTATCGCTATACAGTCCTTCTTTCCCATGTTCTCACTTTCTGGAGTGACCATACATCATCGTGTGTAATAAATATTCCACATTTAAGAACCATGTTTTATAGGGTTTATATGTTTAAACCTTCCTTATTCACATGTATTGAAATTGTTTCTCGCTTCCATTTGAACTGGAAAAACGTTCTACGTTCAGATGATTGGTGTTTTTTTTTTTTTTTTCATTAGTTCTGGCACCTATGGCCTTCTATACTTCCCTATTGGCCGAGAAGGATAAGGAGGGGGAGCCCGAGAGAGCAGTAGTGTAATGAGTGCGCACTACCACTGGGGTCAGAGAGCACAACAGTAGCACTGATAATACGCCAAGGTGGAGGAAGTACAACCATCTGCACTTTGATAAACTGCTACCATATAAAGGATACTGATTTATTTAAGGACGTTCCAGTGAAAAAAAAAAAAAATATATATATATATATATATATACACCGAAAACAGTTTGTTTCGGGACTGTATTAAAGGGATCAAGGCTTGTATATGATCATTCTGACATTTTGTAAAAAAATAAATAAAAATAATAATAATAATAATAATAATAATAATAATGTGTAATTTGAAACTTGAAATAATGCTTTTCAATCATTTTCATAACTGAATTAATAATAATCAGACATCTTAATGGATTCAAGTGGGTGTTAATGACTAAATGGAGTCAGGAAATCTGGACTTACATTATCTCTTAAAAAGCAAAGGACACACACATACACACACACACACACACATGTGATTGAGTCAAGCGCTTGTTTACTTTGTTCTGCAGGGATTTGTCATTGTTGATGTGTGTGACATAGGTGTGTGTGTATGTGTGTAAGGGACAGAGCGAGAGAGCGAGAGAGAGATGGCAGAGCTATTCTTTGAGGAACACAGGGTGATGAAGGCAGGGAAGACACACTGACAGAAGGTTTCACTTCCATGGCAACCAGGCGGCAATGTGTGTTTCATGCCTTCTGTGTGGAACCTTTATAAAGTCTGTGGCACCATCCGTTCCCTCTCCACCCCCTTCTCCCCCCCTCCACAACCCCCCCCCCCCACACACACACACACACAGAAAAGAGAGCATCACTTACACACTGATGTTCGTTTCAGCCAGAGCAGCTATTCATAAACTGAAAGGATTTTCATTCTATTTTTTTTTCTCTCCTGTTTTTATTTTTTATTTTTTATTTTTTCCAGGATGCCAGACTGTAATAACAAAGCCTGTGTTTATGAAGACTCTCAGGGTTTCAATCGTAAGACCAGATCTTTAGTCGATATGCTTGGAATGGAAATGTAACTGTATTAGTGATTAGTCAGAAGGTGCTGATTCGTTTTTCTATAACAGCAGGTATGAAAGTAGTTCCGGGTGCAGAGCAAATCACGGGGTTATATTAATACACTTATATGAATTTTACCGTTTCTATAGCAACAGCTTATTCTCAGGGAGAATAAAAAAATTGTTGTCGGTTAACAATGTTGGAAGGAGTCTACAGTTTCAGACATTTCAACACTTTGTGACACGTGCCAACCATGCCAACCAAACCAGGGTGTAACCATGCCAACCAAACCAGGGTGTAACCATGCCAACCAAACCAGGGTGTAACCATGCCAACCAAACTTCTTGAAGTTAATAATAAAAGTAAAAAAAAGATTAGGCTGGTAATTGAATGACTATTTATATTTCTGTATTGTAAATGTTAAACTAAATGGACGGAAAGTAAATTTCTTCTTTCAATAAGTAGAAATTGTAATAATTGTGAAGCTGCTGTCATGTACAAGAAAAAAAGCATTTTTCGAAATCCAGTATTTATATCACTTAAAATAAAAGATAAAATTAACCCCAGTTTGTGTCACGCACCTCTGTCGCTGAATATTTTCCTATAACAGCATGACTCAAGTGTTTTATTCTGTGCATATTATATGCTATGACATAAAATTAAGTCTTTATTACAATATGTAATATCTGCATTATTATTATTATTATTATTATTATTATGTTTTCCCTAACCAAAGTATTTTTATACGACACAAAATCATATCTCTATACTCAGGTTCTGATAGAACTCAATGCACTTGGGCCTAAAAATGCTACAAAGCATGAAGGTTAGAAAAAGAAAAAGAAAAGGAAGAAAAAGACTTGGCGAATACCACAAGCTGTTTTCAGGGCAGTACAGTACGATCGGCTGTATTGAACAGATGGCCGTGCATTGACCTTCGAAGTAACGATTAAGAGAAGAGATCCATCATCCCAAGGAAACTGATCAATAAACTCCAATTCCCCAGAATGCACCGTGGCTTCTGTCTATAACATCTCTGACAGCTGGAGAGAAAACACACACATGTGCTCTATTTATTAGACTCAGTGTAACAGGAACTGAGCAATATTTTCTAGTTTGTCAAAATTCTTATAAAGGTGAAAGACAGATAATAAACAGGCATCCTACAGTCTATATAACACCATGTGTGCATTGTTGTTCAGGTTGTGTCAAGAAAACAAATTGACAAATGTTGTTTTTGCATAGCATGTCATATACTGTATAAACACAGAGAGTGCAATGCAACAGTTTATACAACAGTTAGAGTTTATACAACTCTGTTCCGACAGAGTAATCTGATTGGACGAAAGTGGTGATAATAGAGCATAATAGCACTAGGACGTTTAACTATATGTATCACTCCGATGGACGTTTTCTAACAATTATTAATTAACTAACTGTTGATCGCCAGCATGGGTAAAAATAGGTTGGTACGATCCACAGTACAGGAAAGGCGGGAGTTCTGCTGCATGCCATTCAGCAATTCTGTGAAAGCATCATTTTATCACACTAGCTGGGAGCTAAAAGAGATAGAAGTTGCATTGCTAAGCATTCAGATTTTACTGTTAAGAAACTATTAAGAGTAGTTTTATACTAATTGATGAATACAAACCTGAATCAAATTATCAAAACCTATCAAATTTAATTCAAGACTTGGACATCAGCATGGTCCCATGTATTTTTTTAATAAAGACAGCAAAACAATATTTAAATTCTCAACATCAAATATACAAGTGTTAAAAACACATTTTTAAGCGTTTGGACAGATAATCTAAGCATATAATTTTATAGAAGGACTTTTATTACAACTTTACACAAATCTTTTTTTATCACACACATGTTAAAATTGTTTATGTCCTCTGTTCTGCATTGTGGTTTTTAAGTGCACACTGCACTGAGGTGTTAAATATGTTCATGTATTTTGTAATGGGTTTGGCACAAGGGGGGCAACAACAAACACGGACGAGGTCTTACGGAAATGGGGTAATTTTACTTAGGGAAGGAAAGGGTTAAAAGAGGGAGGAAGGGAAATAGGGAAGGAAAGGTGTGCACGTGCAGGTCTGGTAAATTTTTGGCAACCACAGCTGCCATTTTTTTACTGTAAAATTTACGGTTTTTTTAAAAACCGTAGAAAAAATGATTAAAATCCGTAAAATAGACAGTATAATGAGTGCAATCCCGTACAACCAGTAACATTGCTACCGTATTTTTTATGGTAAATTTCTGGCAACCACAGCTGCCAGTTTTTTACCGTAAAATGTACGGTTTATTTTTTACAAAGCAGATATTTTTCTGATTTTTAAACTCTAACAAAGGTTTAGTAAAATATAAACTGATGCTTCATGATATTAATAACAAATACCTTCTCTGAGAGCTTCCTTTTTATAAATAGAGTATATCATAAATTTTACTGCAATAAACCACATTTTCGTATGTTTTTAACTTACATTTAAGGTCTTACTCTGTAAAACTAATTACAGTTTTTCACTGTAAATTCTACGGTTATCCCAAGTTTTGTGAAATACGGTTTGATTCTGTAGCATTTATATGGTATTTTACTGTTAAAATTACCAACATTTTTTACAGTGTATATCTTATATCTTAAACAACACTTTGACTCAATAGTAACGACTTCTAAGTCGTTCTGAATTGCAACTAAACTGTCCATATTGTTCTGTTCAATTGTTCTGTCTAACATGAGCTACAAAACTAACTAGTTCTACCGCAAGGCTGAATCCTAAACCCCTCTCTCACTCCTGATCAAGGGCACTACTTTGTGTGTGGAACAAGGGATTGTACACGCTACGTAGTGTACTAGCTTTCCAGTTTTTTAAAGGATTCAACCCTAGACTCGGGAGTTAGCTGATATTCTAAAGCAGAATAAGTAGAAATATAAAATAAGTCTTGTAAGTTTCTCAGGACTGTCCATCACTTCCATGGTGTTTTCACTTCACCCGCTACAATGTACCAGTAAGAATGTAAAACTGCTTCCACCCCTTGTTAATTACATTAACTGTCAGTCGCGAGCTCCGCCAGTCAGGATATGCGTTGACGGAGCAAACACATCACGGCTGTGCCAATATTCAGCACAACAGCACTCCCTCTTCTGTGATACTGCTTAATTATGCCACACTTGAATTCCTGATTCTGATTAGTTAAAAGGTGTTGATTAATTTTCCATAACAGCAGCTAAGACAATAGTGTTACTTGCTAGGCAAATCACAAGTCGTATGTATATCAATACACAGCATAGTAACCACTTATTCACATATTTAACAAAGCAGAACATTTGATGTGATTGACTATATGCCTTAACAAAGTTAGCTTTAACAAATTTTTGGAGTCCTGTCCCCTGTTTCTGCTCTGTTCAGCGCTTCTCTTGAACCGTTTGTCATTTTCGTGCGTTTGGGTTTTGTTTTCTTTACCTTGAACATTGCACTTGTGATGCTGGGGAATTTTTCATTAAGTGTAATGACAATAAATGTGAAATGAATCCGTGTCCTGCTGTCTCAGTCTGATCAAGGTCGAAATTGAATAAATACACTCCTACAGACACACACACATACTCATACAAACACACTGTTTGTGCAGGGCACAGGAACTTCACACTGGGAACATCTCTCGATTAATGAAATAACTGTAAACTGGCAGGTGATGTGAATGAGATTGATCAACTTGGCAACAGTAGCATGAGTTAGTTCTCAAAGTTGATGTGTTGGAAGCAGAACAAATAAGCAAGTGTAAGGATCTGAGTGACTTTTACAAGGGCCAGATTGTGATGGCTAGACGACTGGGTTAGAGCTTCTCCAGAACGACAGGTTTTGTGGGGTGTTCCCAACATACTACAAGTGGTTCAATGATGAGCTTGGGAAGAGAAGGCTATCCCATCTGGGGAACAAATTATACTGTAGAACAAATTGATGAAAAAGTGAATGTTCTCTCTGATAGAAAGGTGTCAAAAGGCACAGTGCATCACAGCTACTGTAGCTCAGTATCGGGCTGCATAGCTGCAGACCAGTCAGAGAGACCATCCTGTCCATCGCTGAATGTACTGTATCTATAGTGGGCTTATGAGAATCAGAACAGGACCATGGAGCAGTGGAAGATGTCGGTTACCTGAGGGAAAGGTGGTACCAGGATGCACTATGGGAAGAATGTGATGTTCTGGTCAATGTTCTACTGGGGAACCTTGGGTCCTGCTGTTCATGTTCCACTTATCTAAACATTTATGCAGACCGAGTACAACTCTTTGTGGAAACTTTCATTCCTTAATAACAGTGGCCTCTTTCTTACCTGAAACACAGCAAGAATTGTTCAGGAGTGGTTTGAGGAACATGAGTTCATGGCATTGACTTGGCCTTCAAATCTCAATTCAATTGATGGAGGCTCTACCTCACAATCAATGGAGGCTCCACCTCCCATCTACCTCATAATCGATAGAGGCTCTACCTCATAACTTACCTCAGAATTGATGCAGGCTCCACCTCACAACTTACCAGAGTTAAAGAATCTGCTGCTAACATTTCCTGGTATTCTACCAGATACCACAGCACACTTTCACAGACGTCCACGCCTTGACAAATCAGATCATTTTTTTAAGGATCTTGGTATCTAACTACGGTAAAACAAAAGCATCATTAAATCTAAATTTAGAGTTCAACGCCAGGTTTAGGGCTTAGCTTCACATAACATTACTGTGTGCTAAAAAAAGCACTTGATTCCGCAAAAAAAAGAGAGAATACTGTGAAGGATCATGGGTATGGAAATTATCACCGGATATACTGTATTTTCTGAAGAACAATCTAGGAGGAACATTGGATTCTCTTCCTTAATATGTACAGTAATCTCATAAAAGTTTGCAATCTTCAACGATCAAGAGAAGATAATGGAATAATAATAAAAAAAAAATCATGCATGGCCTCTATGGACTTCCATAATGGTTGTCGATTATCAAGTAATGCACAGTAATCATTTTAGCAGCTAGTCATAAAGTCTTGAAATGAGCCATTGTTAAGTTGTGAACGCCTTGTCTTTGGTTTATTTATGTAAAATATACTTTTGGCTCTAAATAATTTTATTTCTCAGTAGCTAGAGATTTGGGCTTGATAAAAATGGAAGAAAAAAAAGTTGCATGGAAAAAAAAAAAAGCAGCAATAATTTACTCTGACCTGAATGTTTCATCCTAGAGAAGCGAAATATAAACCAGGCTGCTACACATGCACTATGGTTAGAGATGAAAATATAAATAAGTAATTCTTGGCACTGAAAACAGGTTCACATCTGAGTCCTAGTTGCAGAGCTATGCTCAAAAGCAACACATGCACCGACCGGGTCAACGAGTGAATCAGGTTGTTTACGTTTTTCATGACTGATGTTGGTTTAATAACGATCACGACGCATCGGGTCACCTCCGTGTAGATCATCGAGTGCAAACAGGACGAAACATGCCATAAATGATGCAACACTGATGTTTGCTTGACCTCTATAACGTTGTGTCTGACCCCTCTGAAAAGGATGTGCCGTGACCTTTGACCTCGGTCAATAATTATAGGCAGAAACTGTAATGATGTCATCTGCAATTGCTGAAATGGACCCTGGAGGGAGGGAGAGAATTTAGGCATTAAGTAATGCTCTCCCTAATCATTATTTAAAAAAAACCCAGCAGGAATCAATAGGAAACAACAGTAAACTGGTCACGCAGCCTAACAGAGCTGGTTTACAGGGACACGTTCATGTCTGGTGCTGATTTTCATTTATACAGTACTGACATTTATATAAAATGCTCAAACATGCAATAAAGGCTAAACAGTTTGACCTTACAAAGGATTTCTTTTTTCATGTGAAATTATTGTACCATCCTAGGATTGTGATTTTAAGACCAAACACAAATAAACTCTGGAGCTATACAGTATTTTGTCGTGTGAAATAATCAGGGCTGATATCTACCGTACGCACCACCCCATCATGCTTTGCCCTTTACAGCGACCATAACTCTCTTTACAGATCATTTATGATAGTGCAAGGATAAAGTGATATATCATAGGTCAAGGTGAAGCTGTGTAATCTGTACCAGCTGTCCTGGAATGATTTCTTGTTTTTTTTTTTTTTTTTTTCCTCCCTTTTAATTTGTGTGAGTCTTTCCAGGGTGTAATGATCTACAAGGAAGTGAAGCCAGGACTTTATAGAAATGGATTCTGTCTTTCCAGTTCAGTTACAATGTGAATGATATTTATAGGAACAGTTTGAGATGACATAGGGGAACTTGGTACTTTAGTGATTTACTGTGGAATAGGGACAGTGGTGGCTCAGGCGGTTAGGGGGTTTTGGGTCATTGATCCTAAAGTTAGGGGTTCGAGCCCCACTGACAGACACTGCCTTGGGCAGGACACCTAACCCTGCACCCCATATAACCCAGGCACTGCAGTCAGGAAATGGGAGCGTTGTGTCAGAAAGGGTGTCTGGCGTAAAAACCTGTGCCAGAACTTGCGAATCAAATGATCCAAAAGGGGATAAAAGGGACAACCCAACTCCCAGATCCCCCCCCCCCCCCCTGAAAAAAAAAAATACTGTGGCATTACTTCATCAAAATTAGGATTCTAGCTATAAGTGGGTTCTTAGTACCCCAGGACCACCATGGTAGTACTAGTACTGTTTTTTTTTTTTTTTTATAATCTTTGTATTTCCCAACCATATTTTTCAAAGTAAATAAAAAATCTTTACTATCATTTAAATTAAATGTAAATGTACAGTATCAGGGGGTCCTCTTGTGAGGTACAAAGAATACTCACTCACTCACTCACTCACTCGCTCATCATTTATACTGCTTTATCCTGTATACAGCATCACGGGGGCCTGGCCGGCCCATCAGAGAAAACTTCAGCCATGAAGTGGAGAACACCCTGAACAGGATACCAAACCATCACCGGGCACACACACACTCATTCACACAGTACAGACAATTTGGGAACACCTATTAGCCTAATCTGTCTGTCTTTGGACTGTGGGAGGAAACTGGAGTACCCAGAGGAAACCCACCAAACAGAGAGAGAACCCTCAACCCTGGAGGTAAAGGAACACAGTGTTAACCCCTACACCACCATGTGGCCACGCCTTTTTTTCTTTTACATACATGTACTGTATATGTTTTCAGGTCATGATTTCAAGCTGTTTCTGAATTTTTGAGTGCCTTACACAGGGTGCCCCAATCATATTGTTTTCTACGGAAAAAGGAACAAAATTAGTACTTATGCTGGATTTAGAGTTGAATAAGCAAAAAAATAAAAACAGTTGAACAATATCTAGCTATACTATAGATAATGGGTACTGGAATAAAGCCGGGGTCTGAATTTCATGTTGGTGTTAAGAATCAGATATGCAGTCAGTGCAAGTCTATAAAAAACACGATAGGAAATTTACAGAGCATTTTAATAATATTTATTGTCAGTTGGACAATTTGGACAATATATGTGTGTACATTTCCTCAAATTTCTATAGAATACAAACAACAACTTGTCCAGGGTATGGCCCGCCTCGTGCCCTAAGTCTCCTGGCTTCAGGCCCCCCATGACCCTGCGTACAGGATAAAGCGGTATAGATGATGAATAAATGAATAAAAAAAAAGGGATTCAGGATTTACAATGATCCTTCTAAAAATTAACACAATGAAAAGAACTGCTAATTAATTAATGTTTTAAACAGACCTCCTCATAACTAAATCTTGATAAAAAAAAAAAACAAGCTCTGTCTGCTGCGTTATACCTTCATGGTTGAGTGTACTGTAATTTCCCTCTTAGGCACACGGAGGCCATTCAATTCAATTTGATTATGAACACAAGCCTGTCATGCTCGTTCAAGAAATGCTTTGTCCTACACCGAAGGTCATTCGAAAAACTGAAAATCTACATCTTGTCTTGTCTCGTACACTGCATTTTTCTGAGGGTACTGTATGATAAGTGCCTCAGTGCACTATAGCGTGCTCTTAGATGTATACAGTGAGGGCACAATATACAGTATGTCGCCTCATATGGCTTATGCAATACAATAATTGGATTAGTCCACCTCCTTAGATATTTGTGATTATTATTATTTCTATGTTAGTTTTTGCAGTAACTGTGCTTCACCAGTGCTTCTCCTTATCATCATAATCACTGCAGTCGTGAAAGGACAAAAAGCAGCTTATAAGGAAAAAAGAACCACAATGCTTTAGAATTAAATAGCATTTTGAGGCCTGAGATTTTCCATGCCTAACCAGAAATGGAGCATGAGATTTTTTTAAATACAGCACACACAAACCCTCACTAGATGACATTTAAAACATTCTTTCGATTTACAGACCATTATTTAAAAAAAAAAAAAAAAAAAAAAAAAGGGTTGTGTGAAGTCTAACACCAGATTGGTTCATAAGGCTGGTGGACATACTGTACATCTGATGCATACATACACATTCTTTAAATTTTATTCCAACAAGCTTATTCCATCTTTCATCAGTTTTGATGTCATCCTATGTTGTGTTAAAGTATGTAAGCATACTGGCTTACAGTGCGTAGGTCTGTGTGTTTCTGGTGTGTCAGGGTGTCATGGAGTGATGGAGCGACATTAACCTGCCTAGTGAGGTCAGTCAGACAAAGCAGAGTGGATCAAGGATCTGTGTGTGTGTGTGTGTGTGTGTGTAGAGTTTGCATGTTTTCATGTTTTCCTTGTTCTTGGTGTGTTTCCTCAGGGTTCCCTGGTTTCCTCCCACAGTCCAAAGACATGATAGTGTGTGTGTGTGTGATTGTGTGTGGTTGTGTCCTAAGATACACTAGCACTCCATCCAGTGTACCACACCTCAGGCCCCGAGTCCCCTGGGATATAGGCTAAGGGCCTCCACAACCCTGTACAAGGTAAGCAGTATAGAAGAAAGTGAGTTAGAAGAAAGCAAGCAATTTTTCCCTTCATAAATGGAGTGTGTTTTTTCTTAGTAACAGTAAGTGCATGAATTTTCCCCCTCTGTTGCCTATTATGAATTTAATGCATTTGGTGGGTAAGGCATAAATTCTGACTCCTTATAGTTATTCCTGTGCGATGCTCATTTCCATATACAATATATAGCATTAAATCTCCAGAATGAGAACACTCCTGATAACTGGTAGTATGAATTGGTGATCTCTGATTCTGAAATGTGCATGTGCGGTTTAAAAAGTCCTACAAAGTCCTTCACTCATACAAAACTGTAGATTATACCCAGATGTTCACGAAGCCTGACTTGTGAACTCTGGATCTACATACTTTAAGCAGAATATTGCAATTTGTGTTTAAAACAGAATGCCGTTGTAAATTTCACGAAGCGAAAGACTGTGTATATCCGTGTGCAGAGGGTGACGAAAAAGAAGTCAAACTGCACTAGGTGGCATGTTAACCCTAAATTTCTGAGCACCCTCTAGTACCCATAGTACCACTAAAAGAAAATCTCTGGCTCCACCCCAGTTATCGCTGTTATAAATTATGTTATAGCCAGTGTGAAGAGTCATTTATTTACCAGCCTCTCTTTTATGTCTTAAAGTAAGACAAACATGCACGGCGTGGACAAAAGTATTTGGCTAAAACCTGCAATGACATTGTATCTAAATACATATACTTCAGTCCGGAGTTGGCCCCACTTTTGCAGCTATAACAGCTTCCACTCTTCTCGGTTTTGGAGTGTTTCGGTGAGAATTCGTGGCCATTCATTCAATAGAGCGTTTATGAGCTCAGGCACTGATGCTGGATGAGAAGGTCTGGATGAGAAGGTCTGGCTCACCAGTTCCAGTTCATCCCAAAGGTGCTCGATGAAGTTGAGGTCAGGGATCTGGGCGGGCCAATCAAGTTCTTCCACACTAAACTCATCTAACCAAGTCTTTATAGTCCTTGCTTTGTGCACTGGGTCACAGTCATGTTGGAATAGAAAAGGTCCTTCCTCAAACTGTTGGAACAAAGTTGGAAGCATAGCATTGTCCAAGATGTCTTGGTATGCTGAAGCATTAAGATTGCATTTCAATGGGGATAAGGGGCCTGATTGAAACACCTGAATTCTATAACTAACAGGTTTAGCCAAATACTTTTGTCCATATAGTGTAAATATTTACACAGCATGTCACAGAGGAACCACAAAACTCAACATTTTCTGTCATGTCTGAAAAATACTGTAAATCTATCTGTTGCAAAGCCCATACATCCTTCAGGAAGCCGGGAGGACTGTTCCTGATGTCTGCATTAAAAAAAAGCAAGAAAGTCTGTCTCTTTGGAAGCAAAATATAAAGAAATAATGGGATTTTTGCACAGTACTGTACAAGTGCCTGCATATGTTGTTACTATGGAAATGCTTCATGCATTAGAATGCTCAAGATATGCAGATATGTAACGTTCATTACTGCTAGTCTAATTAAAACCGAGGTTGCAGAACACTTTCCAAAGACACCTGATTTGGGGCTTTAAGAATATTTAGGTCTCGACCTTGTGCGCATGATTGGATTCCTAATGGGCCGTGTCCTCTAAAAACCTTTCATATGTCTGGGAAATTAAAGGCCATGTGTGTAGTTTTCCACCAAATCCTGTTCCTTTTCTTCTCGACATCTGATGAGTTTGATACGGCGAAGGAAAGTAAATCTCGCCCAGCAAATGAAGTATTGATCCGCGGCCCTCTGGCCTTGGCTGCACCTTGCGCTTGGCGCGGCGAATGAGTGACTTTTCCTGAAGGCCACAGAGAAAGAAAAATGCCTGGGGAAGGTGAGAGGAAGAGAGAAGGAGAGAGAGATAAAGAATAGACAGACAGATGACTGAACGATGCCTCGTGTGTCTCGATATAGATCTTTAAGCCCCCAGCTTCTCTCTGGCTTGCCAGTCATCTCCCGACCTCTGTCTCTCTCCTTGCTGGCTCAATTATTTTTCCTGTCATTAATCATTGATGTTGTCAGGGTTTTGAAAGGAGCGAAAGAGGACGCGATACTCGGCTGCGTTGCGGCGTGGTAGGTTTAGTAGAAGGTGTAAAGACCGGCGCTCGGTTCCCAATGTGGCTCTCTGTCACCACCTCCTTTGGCAGGAATCTCATACTCATTTATTATATGCATATGCTATTAATTTTTATAGTAATTGCATTGTTGTAACAGCAGGTTCCAGACTCGGATTGTCCAGCAGCCCTTTCTCCACAGTTCCACTTGTAATCCAAAATAGTCTTCAGTGTTGAATCTAAGCAGCTTATGACTTACAGCTAAGCAGTAGGTGCTGTGTGCATGAGGTAGCGAGAGAGCAGGAGTAGCGAGGCAGATTTGAAAGAAATACAGGTCAAATGAACTTCATACAGTGTTAGCCACTGAATTGTGTTGTCCTTTGTGAAGCTTTTAAACAATGTGAATGATGGTGTAGGAAATTCCCATCCTATGGTGCGGCTAATTTAAATCTTGCCAGTCTGACAAATATGCAGACTTGGGTTCTCTCAAGGCCAGAGATAAACAGGATATTATTTTCTATTGTTTGTCTGTATTTGACTAAATAATAGCAACCTAATACTCATCATTTATGTCGCTTCATCCTCTATATACAGGGTCACAGGGACCCTGGAGCATATCCCAGGAGACTTAGGGCACGTGGTGGGGTAACCAATCCATTGCAGGGCACACACATACATACTGTACACTCACACGCTCTTTCACACACTACGGGTAATTTGGGAACGCCACTTAGCCTATTCTGCAGGTCTTTGGACTGTGGGAGGAAACCAGAGTACCCGGAGGAAACCCACCAAGCATGGGGAGAACACGAAAGCTCCACGCACACATACCCGAGGCGGGAATCGAACCCTCGATCCTGGAGGTGCAAGGCGACAGTGCGGAGGGGAGTGAGGAGAGCAATGCCATTCCTCCCACTCAGAAATCATGGCCAGTTACTCTGTCTTGGACTCCCGACTACCAGCTGTGATATTGTTAGGATTCAATTTCTGGGCTTAATTTTAAACGCTTTTCTAAGAGCATTGGCGGCACAGTGGTAGGCTTCTTGCCTGCTGTGCAGTTAGATACCCAGCCACTGGGGTTGCAGGGCATCTCTAGCGGTAATCCCAAGCCTGGATGTACAGTATAGTTCCTGAAGGTCTTTTTTGACTTTCATTTTGACAGTCCAGTCCCTGTACCCACGTTGTTATTTTTTTTTTGTTTGTTTGTTAAGCCACACAGTGACCTATGAATAATTCAAGCGAAAAAACAAACAAACATCGAACTTAAAGCATGAACCAGTGAGAAACAGGTGCAGATGATGACAGATGATCAGGCCGGTGATTAGTACAGTATAGTGGTGATGTCGAATGGATGAAACAGACAAGAGGGGAAATGAGACTGATGCAGAGGTTGTTACATAAACAACCAGTTTTTAAATTGTATCTTTAGGCACTTTGCAGCCTTTCGCAGTAAAACATTTATTCCTATTTCTTTAATTTACCATTATGCAGCATTTAATTGAATTCAATATGAAATAATGAGTGGTGGCTCGAGACTTTTGGACAGTACTGTAAATGGGAGCGTTAGATCAGGCCTTCTGGTGTAAAAAATCTTGTGCCAAATTAAATGTGTGGACCGGATGGCACCATCCCACATGAACAGAATTATAAAATAGCAGAATACTTTCCTACCTAAGTCTGATGCTTGCATGAAATCAAATAAAACTATTCGCTTTGGAAGTCATTTCTGCTTAAAGATTGCTGGAAAATTTTTACAGATTAAAAGAAGTCAAATTTTAATGCACAAGGTAAGTGTGCGATGATTAGACATGCTTTGCGTCTAATAATTATTAGACTTTCACTCATGCATCCATCCATCTAGGAACCTCTGTAGTCCAACTAAGAACCATGCAGGCCAATGGTGACCATTGTATTTATTCTCATTAGTACAACCATGGTAGGTTGTCTAGTCAACTTTCATACACTACGGGAAAATTCGGGAATTCCAATTAGCCTAATCTGCATGTTTTTGGACTGTGTGAGGAAACCCACCAAGTATAGGGAGAACACGCAAACTTCGTGCACACAGACAGGAATCGAACCCAGGAACTGGAGGTTCAAGACGACAGTGCTAACCACTAAGCCACCATGCAACCAACTATCGGACTTACAGGTTGTCAAACCCAAAGAAACAAATTTCAGACACCATCTCCTATGCCTTGACTGACCAGTTACATTTAATTACATTTGATAAATACTCCATCCATTTAATGCTTAACCAATTATTACCATCGCTATTAATCCCAGGTAGTTTGTGGTCAGTTGATCCATGACCAGACTGATGAGCAACCTTACATTCATAAAGAGAAGACTATTCTAGCAGTAAATTGGGATTGGAAGCCAATAATCTCCAGCAACGACACATGTCCACTTTCCAGTCCGCTCTCATGACAGGGAGTCCCCTTAAATGTCATCCATCTCAAACACCTCGCAGTGAATTTACGAGTTGTCCAGAACGCTCGTGTAAATACCCCCTTTTGTGCAGGCCGTTTAGTAGACTGAGAGCCCTCTCATGCATTTTAATAGCTCATTTTCTGGTATATGTTTGGAGAAAACGGCTCGCCGAGCGCTAGACAGTGTGCCTCTGTGATATGCATCTTGCTGCAGCTGTAAATTGAAGCGCAGGCTGTTAGGGCCATTAGGCATTTGTATCCAAAGTGCGGTGAATTCAGGGCCAACCGACGTGATGGAGGCTAGCAGAGCCTTGTTTCAGGAATTATGATGTTCAATTTTGCATCAGTGACAGTCTCGTAAAAAACAATCACAGCAGGCGGCTTTGCACTCCTCTCCCCTGGTCAAAATATGCTCATGAATATTGAGGTGATGAAGTGGACCTTGCTTATTTTTGGGGTTATCTTTAAAGGCCTCATTTTGCTGAGATGTACAATATAGAATAACAATGTGTATCCCATATTTATTCTACATTATAATTTTTTTTTCCATAGATGCACATAAAAATGTGCCTCTGCTTCAGTAATTTAATTTGCATTTGCCTATCATCATTCATGCAATGACTTTAATACATCTAAACAGCATCGAAAATATGTCTGAGGATCTTATGAGTTTCAATCCCGAGAAACATTTTAAAAATGTGTTAAAGGTGCAACAATACTAAAAATCATTGCAACCTCTTTATTATAATCTGCATATTCCTAAGAAAACAAATCCTGTACTCTGTTTTATTTGGCGTCAGTGTTATTTGGGGGTTGGGGTAATTTTTCAGGCAGTATAGAAACTAGCTAGATCCATTCATGTCTAGGGGCAATTTAGGGGTTTGTTCACCTCCGGGCATGTTTACCAAAGGTGGGAGGAAAAACGGAAAGAGAACCTAGAGGAAAGACAGACGGTCACAGGAGGAACATGTGAAAATCCTCACAGGGAGAAACATGAGCTCGGGATTGAAACAGGGACCCTGAAATGTAATGCAGCAACACCATGCCAGCTATTCTACGACTTTTATAATGAAGCGTCCATAAGAACAAGTATTTCCACACAGCCTCAATCAACCCAGAAGTCATTGCTAAGCAGTGAATAGAATAGGCTTGAGTAGCATCTGAATACTAAAACCTTGCTTATAATAATGTGACAAGGGACTGAAAAAGCAAAAGCAAACAGTACTATATGAGCAGTGTGACACTGAAGTCCCTGTATAGCTATATTCAGGCAAGCTGTGGGTTTGAGGATGGCTCCAGCGATAAATGTCACTTTTTTCTGACAGTCCAATACCTCTTTACTGCCCAGGCATATCCTCCAGTGTTCCCACCGAATTTAATATCAAATATACTCAGCTGATTAAAACTATCCATACTCGGTATATAAAGCCAGTGTAGCATAGCAGTTTAATGTCTCATGCATATTGACCATGTTCTGCCCATGGCCAGTTTCTTTGTCTGCTTCTCTTCAACTGGCATCGTTACAATCAAGAAGTCAATTTTCCTTTACATTCTAATGCAGCCTGCTCTCTCCTTTGAGAAGTCCCAGAAAGAACATAATATCCAGCTCTATTTGGTTGGCATCTACAGCTATAATGGTGTGATCTACTACTTTGCAGACGGGCTCAATGCATCCGATATTTGCTTGTAGTGCTCTAATGGGATCTATAGAATTTATATAGGTGCTCTTACTTCACTGACAGTGCTACAGATGGCATGTAGTGATGGTATTTATAGCTGTAATTCTCTATAGTAGGACTCTAGAGCTCTAGCGATGGGATCCACTTCTCTAGTGATTGGGGTTCTACAACTTTAGTGATGGGATCTACTGCTTGAGTGATTGGGGTTCTACAACTTTAGTGATGGGATCTACTGCTTGAATGATTGGGGTTCTACAACTTTAGTGACGGGATCTACTGCTTGAGTGATTGGGGTTCTACAACTTTAGTGATGGGATCTACTGCTTGAATGACTGGGGTTCTACAACTTTAGTGATGGGATCTACTGCTTGAGTGATGGGAATCTACAGCTCTAATGAATACTACCACTCGAGCCAATTCTAATAATGGGAGCTGCTGCTCGAATCTTTGGGGTCTTGCAACTCTAGTGATGGGATCTATTGCTTTAGCAATGGGGATCTACATCTCTAGTGATGGGTTCTACTGCTCCAGTGATTGGGATCTCACTGGAGCAGAGGATCCCATCACTAGATCTACTGGTTCAGTGATTGGGATCTACTATTTCAGTGATGGGACTCTGTTGTCTATTTGGCTCCAGAAGTGGGACCTACAGCTCTGACAATGGGATCTCTCTAGGAAGTGCAGCTGTAGTTATGGCCTTTAAAGCTACAGTTATGGGATCTATTGTTTTGCTAATGGGATCTGTGGCACTATTAATCTACTGCTCTACTAATAGCCTGACCAGCTCCAGTGATGACCTTTACAACTCTAGTGAAAGCCTCTCCACTTTAACTGATTGTCTCTTTAGCTCTATTAATGGGATCTAATGATGGCCTTTACACCTCCAGTGATAGGATCTACAACTCCAGTGATGGTATCTAAAGCTTTGCTAATGCAGTCGAGTGCTCTAGTGATGGCCTCTACTGCTCTAGTGATGGGCTGTAGCACTCCTGATTTAATTATTCTCAAGTGATGGCTTTTAGTGCTCTAATAATTTGATCCACTTCTGTGCTAATGGGTTCTACTGTTCTAGTGACTGGATGTACAGCTGTAATGATGAGCTGTGCCTCTTTAGTGTTTTAAGCTACAGTTCTAGTGATGGGATTTGTTGCTCTATTGATAAGCTTTCAGCTCTGGTAATGAGATCTATTGTACTAATGAATTAATCTACAGCTCTAGTAATGGGCTCTAGCTCTATTAATGAGCTCTACAGCTCTAATGACCTGATCTACAGCTCTAGTAATGAATTGTTTGCCAGCAACTAATTATATATAAAGGTTTCTTAAATGATTCAGACAAATTGATTCCCAAACCTAGATGAATTGCATATATTATTTAGACTATGCGTTGCTAAATAGTCAGTTGTCTTTGGTTTCTACATTACTGTTCAGCTTTGGTTAAGTCCTTATGCAAGCAGGTAACAGAAAACCTTTACATTAATACTGTATATATATATATATATATATATATATATATATATATATATATATATAAAGGTAGAGCAGTCTGACAAACAAATAACTCACTAAAACAGGATCAGTCCTATACCTTTCTCAGTTCAAGTCAGAAGTATTATTACACAAAAGGTATTAAAATGATATTGCAGTCCTTCAATTTGGTTAAACAACCCTGCTGTATGAACCTGCATCCTTTTCTTCGGAAGTCTTAGAGTCTGATATCTTTCGATTCATATGTTCACCACCACCACCAACAAAAAAACACTGACAGCTCAGTCTTTCTCTTTTCAGTGCTAACCTTCATTTCCACGCTGCTGACTGTCCTGTCGTTCCATCAGGCCATGGCACGAACGTGTACCACCAGAGCAGGCAGTCTATCAAAGAGCACATTAAAGTGGCGTTTTGTATTCATGAGAGAGCAGGACTGAATCTGTATAGAGGATCTATAGACTCCTCAGTATTCAAATCAGGGCTCGGGTTGTGTCCTGGCAGTGAGGGGAAGTGTATGAAGCTCATCTGAGCCTGTGTAAAACTGTCACAGAGCAGCTAGAAGAGTAACACACTTCATTTGCGTTCGGGACTGTCTGCAAATGGGCGGGGTGGACAGGGTTTGGTATTCCAGGAAAGTATGAGGAACTCACAATACCATGATATAAATAAGACTGGATAGCAACACACGATAATTGTACTATGAGATAGTTTTGTCGGAAATGGTATTTAATTGTAAAATGTGTGAAAATAAATAAATAAATAAATAAACAGGAATAGGAAAAATTCTAAAAAAAAAATGTTTCCTATTCACATTGCACTTATGAAATCTAAGACACCAGATTCATTGATTTACTTTCTAGCTGCAGTATTTAAAATAAATATTTTTTTATTTTATCAATGTTTTATCCAAATATAAAATGCCCCAAATAACCCATTAGTATAATGTCCAACTTTACAACAGAAATAAACATGTATGCAGCCCATAGCTCATGACAAATCTAAGGGTGAAGAATCTTTACGTAACATATCAGTTAAAATTATATAAAGCCATAATATTATGCAAAATTAGTGGCGTGGCTAATTTGAGCTTCCAAACTGCTAGCTGTCTGCTATGCTAATAGCTAAATGTAATCATTGTAGTTTAACTTACCACAGGAATTGTACAGTAGGAAGTGACATGGGAAGGCTTGCAGGGTACAGATAATGGAGTTCAATCAAATGCGAAGTAATGTTAAATGATAAATTAACATTAGCGACCTTAGCCACCTAGCTAGTTTGTGGTAACTGGGGTAAGTATGCATGTTCTAACCAACATTAATTCTAATTATGTGGTTTCTGATACTAAATGGCAAATAGACAAAGGATTTTAAAGAGCTAAAACAGTCAAAACTCCATTTAGATCACTTTCCTCTTTAGCATGTAGGTTGGCGTCGTGATTGGGGGCGTGGTTTAAGTTTGAAATATACTGTATAAATTTTTTTTCTGCTATTTTATGTACGAACATTATTGTTAAGGCAAACTGTACCTTGTACAGTGGCTCGGAGCAAATACAGGAAGTGACTTTTTAGTCTTTTAAATATAGGAAGTGAACTTTCCTCGAACAATCTCTCAGGTTTACTGAAATTAATGAAAACCGTACCGAGCTTCAGACGAGTTTACAGTGAGTGTGTTAATGCAAGGAAATAATCAAATGTGACCTGCAGGATTAGCAGGAACAGATCCAGGATTGAGAAATGCTACATTACCAAAAGACTGCAGGACTGAGTAACGCTGCCAGTTTCATTCCATCTGCTTTGCACATTTCTCAGCTCGAAAACACCTGAATCAACAGAGCAGCTCATTAACGAGCTATTCGTGAGGACGAAATGAATGAATTGAAGTAGGAAAATGATCAAATATGCAGCGAAAAGCAGAAAGCAGCAGGTTTTCTGGGGACAAAATCTGAAGTATTCCCCAACAAACGACAGGAAGTGGCGGTGAAAAGTGCTTTACAATCAGTCAGTGCAGAAACTATGGAATTCGGAGCAAATTCGGAGCAAATGTGTTTATTATACAGTATGACTCATTCTTATCTATCTATTAAATGAAGAAAAATTTATCAGGTATATACAGTATAGAGTAAATTACTGGAGAAGAGGCTGCAGGGTGTTAAAGTAAATAATATTTGCAGCATCCTAGTGTATTGCATTTTTTAAAAAGACTACTATATATTGGTAGCATTGTATAACTACGTTGCCTAGCCAAAAAAAAAAAATGAATAAAAAATCGTACACTGTAAGATTTCATTCAATCACTTTAAGCTTTGATTACAGCACACAATATGGTGGCCAGTTCATGTGTGAAAATGATTCCTCATGCTCCCAGAAGCACTCTATCACAATTTGAGTCCTGGAGTATGCCTGTGCCATCAGGGAGAAAAAAATACAGGTCATTCAGGTCATCAGCTGACTTCATTTATTGCCGCATAATGTTGCTTAGACTAGACCTGACCAACTGAATCTTTAATATCTACTTAGTTAGTAAACTAGTAACCCAGTGTAATTATCTATCTGATGATGGAAACTACAAAGCACTTTTGTAAGTTGCTCTGGATAAGAGCATCTGCCAAATGCCTAAATGTAACTGTAAATGTGAATGAAGAAACCCCAGGTCATAACACTTCCTCTAGAGGCTTGTACAGTGGACACAAAGCATGATGGCAAATTTAAGCCTTTTTTTTCTGATTCAAGTGTTTTTCTTATGAACACACAGCTGTTTAGTCCCAAGTTCTGTGCACACTGTGCGTATATGAAAATGCTCTTACTTTCATTATTAAGTTGTGTTTTTGTACTGTTGACTTTTTACCATGCAGCTTCACCAAGTGTTTAAGTGATCTCCATGTGTGATGTTTTTTTCCGACCACATTTCCTCCATAACGATGACAGTTCAGCACTATCCTTACAGGTTTTCATAATGTGTGTAAGGGATATTAACTCAATACCAGTAATTCCAAATCTCCTTAGTTGCTCTCTTTGCTTAATGCAGCCCAATAATTTAACCTCTCATTTTTGTTTTGGCCAAGCAGTGTATAAAAACAGAATTGTCAAATAAAGTATATTATATGAATTTAAATGTTAAACTATTTTAACCATTTCAGCTGATATAAGAGTGAAGACTATTATATCAGATAAACTATTAATGTACACAATAGCAAACTGTCGCTTGATAACAGTAATGACAGAATCATTGGGTCATAGTGCTGAAAGAAAGAATGAAATCATTAGCTACCTAACTACCTACCTATAATTAGTTGAGTAATATAATTATTCAACTAATTATATTTAGCCTGCATAGCCGAAAGCTGCTAGAGGTTAACTTTCTACAGATTTTACTTCCAGTCCATCTATCCATTATGCATACTGACTATCCTGCGTAGGGTCACAGGGGAGGTTGGAGCCTGGCCAAAAATTTGGGGCACAAGGCGGTGTACAGGCTTGGGTCGGGTTCCAACCCATCACAGAGCACAAGGGTCACTCACATACCAGGGGCACAATAATCAGCGTAACCAGAGTACCTGGAGAGAACATGTAAACTTCACACTCAGAGACTGAAGAGAAGATTTGAACCTGGAGGTCTGAGGTGACAGTGCTTACCTCTAAACCACTGTGCTGCTAATTTCCGGTCCATAATCAGAAATGAACAGGGGCTTTTTGAAGATGATTAATTAACTCAGAAATCTGGTTTAAAATCTATTTATTATTTTACATGACTTGTCTTACAAAACCATGTCTTACTGTTAAAAAAAATATCACAGGATTTCCCCTTTATTAATCTATTAGAAATAAATAAAGAAAGAAAGAAAGAAAGAAAGAAGGAAGGAAAGAAAGAAAGAAAGGAGCTAACTAGGTATGACAAATCACACCCTTTATTCAGTGTCAGTGTTTTAATCCTGTGATTTAAAAGAGTCAAGAGAGATTACCCCCCTGATCCCATCAGTAGCTCTGAGATGCTGCTGCTTGGTTTTATTTAGAATGAAAGTTCTCTAACTGACTCACTTTTTTAGACCCAGCCTAAAAAAATCAGATCCATTCTGATATGGTATTGAATTGTATTGATAATGAACTTTTAACACTGGGTTTATTTTGGCGCCCTAGTTTTCTATCTAATACTAAAGCCACTTTGGAACCAAGTTGAAATACACGTGCTCTTTGGCGCCCCCTTCTGATTTTTAAGGGAATAAAGATACCAAAAAAAAAAAAAAAAAAAAACTGTGTAAACTTTCCTCTTTCTCTCATTCCCCTTCCAGGAAAAAAAAAAAATCACATCCACTCACACAGCACTTTATTAAGAAAACCTGTACACCTGCTCAATCATTTGTCCAAGTATCCATTCAGCCAATAGTGTGGCAGCAGTAACATCTTAAAAGGATAACATAACAACTGTATAATGCAAATCTGTCTCACCCTAAACATCACAGTACACAAGTCTTAAGTCACCCATTTCTTTATATTTAACTCTCTCGTTCTCAGTCCAGCTCCTGTACCTGAGCAGTTTCAAAGGAAGGGTTTTTCTTGTTTGTTAAGCAAAAAAAGTGACCTATGAATCATTCAAGCCAAAAGCAGAAACAAACAAAAAAACAAACATATAACTTGAACCAGTGAGAAACAGGTGTAGATGATGACAGATGATCAGGCTGGTGATTAGTATACCGCTGATGCTGACTGCTGAATGGTTGGAATAGAATAGACAAGAGGGGAAATGAGGTCACTGCTGAGGTTGTTACTGTGCAGTGAATAAAATCATGCAGATACAGGAAAAATCACTGGACAGGACAGTCTCATCACTGTTGGTGCCAGACAGACTGGTGTAAGAGTTGGTGTAACTGTTGATCTCACGGCACAAAACAGTCTCTATGGTTTAATCAGAATGGGGGGAAAAAAACCAACCAGTGAGCTGATACCTAGCCACATAATCAAATCCCAGACTTGTGATTTTTTCTTCTAATTATTATTATTATCATCATCATTATTATTATTGCCCAAGCACTATGCCCTCTTGTTATTCTAAGGATTATTATCTATTATACAGGGTGGGCCATTTATATGGATACACCTTAATAAAACGGGAATGGTTGGTGATATTAACTTCCTGTTTGTGGCAC
>JAQMYJ010000002.1:26979561-26990855 GCA_030014305.1 Clarias laeviceps | reverse complement strand
AGGTGGTTTGGACATGTTCAGAGGAGAGATTGTGAGCATATTGGTAGAAGGATGCTGAGGTTGGAATTGCCAGGCAGCAGGTTTAAAGGAAGATCAAAGAGGAGATTTATGGATGCAGTGAGAGAGGACATGAAGTTAGTTGGGGTGAGAGAAGAGGAAGCAGAGGGTAGGGTTAGATGGAAGCAGATGATTCGCTGTGGCGACCCCTGAAAGGGATCAGCCGAAAGACAAAGAAGAAAGAAGTCTAATTGCAGGTACCATCTTAAATAAAACAAAAATTGAAATCTTTATTTGGTGCTTCACAGCTAAGATAAACTTTGTGATCAGACTTAATTTGAGATGAGGCATAGACTCCACTAGACCTCTGAAGATGTGCTGTGGTAACTGGTAGAAAGCCGTCCATAGCAGATTCGGTCCTTTAAGTTGGAGGTGAGGCCTCCATGGATCAGACTTGTTTTTCCGGCACATCCCACTGGTACGTGATCGGATTGAGATCTGAAGAATTTGGAGGCCGAATCAACACCTCTAACTTGTTGTTTTAGTCCTCCTAAACAATTTCTGCAATGTTTCAAGGTGCATTTTTCTGCGAAGAGGCCAGTGCCATCACCCTTTCCATGAAAGGATATACTTGGTCTGCACCAGTGTTTAGGTGGGTGGTATGTTTCAATGTAACATCTGCATGAACGCCAGGATACTAGGCATTTCCCAGCAGAACGTTGCTCAAAGCATGAGCCTGCCTCTGCTGGCTTGCCTTCTTCCCACAATGCATCCTAGTGCCATCTGTTTCCCAGGTAAATGGCATGACGTAAAAGAAAATATGATTCATCAGACCAGACCACCTTCTTTTATTGCTACATGGTCCAGTTCTAATGCTTGCATGCTGATTGTAGGCACTTTTGGAAGTTTATAGGCATCAGCATGAACACCCTGACCAGTCTGGAGCTATACGGCTTCATATGCAGTAAGCAGTGATACAGTACATTGTGTGTTCTGAAACCTTTCTATCATACTTAGTATTAACGTCTTCAGCAATTTGTGCTACAGTACAGGAGCTCTTCTCTCTGATCAGACCCGACTTGCTTGCCTTCACTAACCACTGCATACTGGGAACACCTCACACGAGCTGTAGTGTTGGAATTGCTCTGACCCAGTGGTTTATACCATGACAATTTGGCTTTTGTCAAAGTCACTCAAATCCTTACACTTTCCCATTTTTTTTGCTTCCAACACATCAACTTCAGGGACGAAATGTTCAATTGCTGCCTCATATAACCCACCCACTTGCAGGAGCCACTGTAATGAGATAATCAATGTCGTTCACTTCACCTGTCAGGTTCCTGCTTCCAACACATCAACTTCAAAAACTGACTGCTTACTTGTTGCCTAATATATCAAACCCCGAGACAAGCAGTGCTATAACGAGATAAACATGTTACAAGATATGTTTTAATGTTATACCCAATCTGTGTATATTTTAGATTAAGTAGAATTAGTATTGTTTATGGACACCGAGAAGATATCTATGATTTACAGTATTAATGCATGGACAGTTTGACTCTCAGATTTTACTCTGACAGACACTTTTAGTTCAGAGGACAGCATTGACAGCCTGAGGTGAGTTTCTTCATTACTCAGTAATGTAACACTTGGGAAATTAACCATGAGGGCAGCGTGTTTCTCAACTCACACTTTCTCCTAAAAGGCATTATTGATTGCCATCATTTGACTGCAGTACAGCTCTGGTCTGAACAAATCTCTGGTGTGAAAATGACCTGTCAAATAGACAAATAACAAAAACAAAAAAAAAGTCATTTCACACCTTTTGTTTTTTTTTCTTTCACTTTGTGTTTTTTTTTTTTTTTCTCAAAAATTAATGCCAAGAATTAACTTTCTTCAAATGTTACAACATCTAATTGCTTTAAATGAATCCTTTTTTAAAGGTTAAAACAGAAGGACACTTTAACCACTTTGGGCACTACTCCTCAACTCAGCAGGAGTTACTGATTTCAAATCCACCAGCACATAAAAAGCAGCTTAGGCACAATTTGATCTTCCCGAAAACTCCAGAGAAAGTTAGCAGGGCAAAAAAAAAAATTTGCTAAAGAAAGTGTAATCACAGCAGTAATTCGCCAAAAGAAATTAAAAATAAATTTAAGCAAATACTGTAAACATGCACATCAGTCCTATTATGAGTTTAAATGTGATAATGTGGATCAGTGGGATGTGAGTAGTGTGAAGACTTGTAATGCAACGACAACAAACTGTCATAGCAAATTATCTTTCTTAAAATGTATTCTGAGCCGGTCATTGCTTAGGAGCTTGGTTGTCCAAATACTGTAAAATAGCGCACCCCCCCCCCCCCCCCATTTCTCCCCTCCAATTTGTTCTGACCCAAATCTCCTCTATCATATGACAACTATCAGCTGAAGTGTGTGATGGCTAACATGGTTCCTCCAAGACATGTGGAACCACATACATATAAGAGAGTGCTGTCCACCCTCCTCAACATACAGTAAATGACCTCATACTGTGGATAGCCATGATTGCCAAGAGTTGCTGAGATTGACAGGAGAGAGATATTATGCCCCTTGACATCATGGATATCATTGCCAGGAATGGCTCTGGCATCATCAAGATATGAATTTACTATCTCCAAACCACAGATCATATGTTTTTCTACTGTCTCACAGGAAGTCCCAGTGTTCTTCCTGATTTGTTATTTGATAATTTGTCCATCTGACGGCATGGTGGCTTAGTGGTCAGCACTGTTGCCTGACACCTTCAGCGTCCAGATTTGGTTTCCGCCTCGGGGTCTGTGTGCAATGAGTTTGCATTTTCTCTCCATGCATACATTGATTATCATGTATATACTAGTAAACTCACCCACATCCATGGGGACCAAAGGCCAGCTCATCCAGTCTGATCCCAGAAAAAAGACAATGTAGCATAAATCAAGAAAATATCAAAGCTGGCCATGATAGAAAGGCACCAGTGCACCACAGACTTCAAGGTTGTTGACCTGGCCTCCAAACTCCCCACATCACAATCCATATTGAAATAAATGATCCATCTACCTCGGTGTCTACAGTTCTGCTGACTGAGAAGGCTGTTACAAATCTCATCCTCATGGCTCATCAGGTTGTCACTTCATTTTTTCCCCTAAGTCACGTTCTCAGCTTCACTAAAGGCTCACTAATCCTACCCACGTCTGAGGGTATGGTATGTTTCCATCCAAACAGGCAAAAGTGAATCAGATTTATATTCTGAGAAGAAGTAGATCATTAAATTACATCATCAAAAGGGTACCAGCTAAACGCACTCACACAGAGTCAAGCAGAGAGTGAAACTTACACTTAAAATGGCACCACTTATTCCATCAGCGTGTATCAGATCAACTTTTCATCCATACACCAGCGTTCCCACCTCTGATATTACAGCAGGATTTAGAATGTCAGGGTTTCCTTGGTGTGAGATTGAATATCCATCAGCAACGATGGAAATCCCTGTCAGGCAAATCTTTGACACATAAACACGGTGGCAGCGTCGGTTCCAGATCTGACTAAAACTGCCAAGCGTTTTGTGTTTTTTTATTCAGTACAAAAAAATGCAGTTCTTGGCCAGCGATATCGGTTCATTTCCAGGATGAAAACTTCTGCTGGTGTGGAACCAAGAACAAGTACTGTTGATTTAGCTGTCAAGATCAGTGGTGACAGCTTCATCAGGCTATGCAACAGAATGGATTGAAGTTACTTAAGGTTATAGCAAGGGGGAAAAAAGAAAAATGACTGTTGCTATGGCATAAGTGATAACATGAACGAACTTGCTTTGTAGTGCTTTACATGTAGCTATAAATGGATGCATCGTTCATGAAATATGCGTTAGCAAACTGCTCCGGTATGAGTGGAATAAATGAACACATGGTATACTGTACAGGAAAGTAATCAACCATGGTGTGATGCAGCCTGCGGATTGTTATTATTCCATCATATTTTGTTTTCATCATCAATCACCCAGAGTAGTTCAATGCATTTTGAGGAATTGTTCGAAATTATATCCATTGAAGGTCAGATATTATAGTGCGTTTAATCAAGGCTGCATAGGTCTTAGAGCTCTCCAAAATGTGTCTGTCAATTTTCCAGCTGAAATACGGTACAGTACAACTCCGATCCTGCATTCTGTAGTACACATTTTTTCACTCCTTTTCCAAAAACTCTGTTTCAGTGTCTGTAGTTTTAAAGCTTAAAAAAAACCCCGCCTCTGAGCGACCCCCTGAGGAAGTGCATTTTCCTAGCCAATCAGAAAGCAGGAACTAGAAACATTCATGTTGGGACCTTGTTAAGCGTTTCCCAGTCATTTTGCCACTTGCACTTCTGATGAACAAAATAAGAGGCAAATAAGAAATATAAGATTGTGAGTTCACCATAACATATTCAATATTGAACAATATAAGTTAAAACACATTAAGAGCTGAAGAAGCCTGAGTTAGCCGTTTGCAGTTCATCACTCCTTCTAGCCTAGCCTTATTTACTGTAGCTCTTAAAAACAGCACCCAAAGAACAGCAGAGCTGGGTAGAACTGGGCCGCGGAGGGTCTCTCGGTGTATGAGGTCATATAAGGAGGAAACCTGATTTGCTTGTTAAATCCCTGGCCACAGGTGGCGTAGTGGTCAGCACTGTCGCCCCGCACCTCCAGGGTCCGGGTTCGAATCCCGGCCAGGCTCGAGTCCCGTCTCTGTGTGCATGGAGTTTGCATGTTCTCCCCGTGCTTGGTGGGTTTCCTCCGGCTACTCCGGTTTCCTCCCACAGTCCAAAGATCAGGCTAATTGGCGTTCCCAAATTTCCTGTAGTTTGTCAGTATGTGTGTGCCCTGCGATGGATTGGCACCCTGTCCAGGGTCTCTCGTGCCCTAAGTCTCCTAGGATAGGCTCCAGGTCCCTGCAATCCTAAATACAGGACAAAGCAATATAGAAGATGAGTGAGTGAGTGAGATTAGACATTAGACATGATTAGACATGCAGATTAGTCTAATTGGCGTTCCCAATTATTCGTAGTCCCCTTTAAATGAAAGTATGCTGTGCAGCTTGGCAACAAGAAGTATTGGCACCTCACTGCTCAAGTGTAACAGCTGCCGTCCCAGGTGTTGAGGTGATAGACTGGGTTAAGTTTTACATGTTCTCCTCCACAAAAAATAAAAAATAAATAAAAAACATGCCAGTAGTTGTACTGGATATGACAACTTGGCCCTGGGTGTACAGTAAGTGTGTGTGCCCAACAATGTCCTGGAATCTATTCTAGGGTGTACAGTATTCCTTCCTCATCCACAGTGAATATGTGAGTGAAGTATAATTCATGTTTCCATTGTATTTGAGATCAGTTCCGCCTTCTATTGCTGTTTATACTAAAGAAGACTGAGCTGCTGAATTTTTCACTTTTTAACACCTTTAAATGCCTACAAACTGTTGGAAAAAAGGCAGATAATAGACTGTACGATTTTGCTGAACATTCTTTCATCTAACAAGTGTTGCACTTGTCACTCCCAGGTCCTCCGACTCTCTTTGAGTAGGAAATTCCTCTCGAGAGCTCTCGGGACTCTGAACAGATGCTGAACGTTATCATTTCAATGTTCACACCCTTTAATCCGATGAGAGCAGATGCGGCTGCGCTCCAGGCCTCGACCTGTACAGAAAACCCGAATAGCTGAGGAGTTATTCTTGTCGGGGTCAAGACTGTGAATGAAAGTGTGTGGCTTGCCTGCGCCACTTCTGTGTGTGAATGTGTGTGTGTGTGTGAGTGAAGGAGTGATTGAGTGTCTGGGGGCAGTCCATTGACTCGCACCAGCTGTTGAGGCAGCACGCGAACGCTCCAAGTCCCACTCCTACTCGAGTTTTAGTGTGTGCATGTGTGAGTGCTTGTGCCACTGTAGAAACACAGCACAGCACTGCCAGTCCTGCCTGCAGTCGGACAGCACAAGACAAGACAAGACAAGACAAGACAAGGAGAGAAGAAGATGCCAGCCATTTTGGTCACCCCCAAGATGAAGTCAGGATTGCCCAAGCCTGTGCACAGCGCTCTGCCCATTCCTCAATCTCACATTCAGACACGGATGACTCAGAGCAGCGGTGCGAAGCTCACACACCACTCCAGTCTGAGGAAAAGCAGCCAGAGCACTGGTGCACCGCAGAGAAAGAGTCACACGGCCAGCGAAACGTCTACGGATCCACAGGTTTGAGCGAAGTCATCCTCTCGCTTCTGTCTCAGACTTTTTTGTTATTAGAGTGAACGTGTGTGAGAGACGAAAGGATCTGAGATTAGCAGTCAGAGAGGCATGTTTTGCGTTAAAAGGCGTCCGTGCTCCTTGCTTACTGCAATTTTCCTAAAAATATGGAAAAGTGCAAAGGTAAGGAGCTGTAAATGTGGTAATGGAAGTGTAAACTCAGCAGTGTGTGCTGATTAACTCACACCTGCAGGCAGTTGAGGCTTTGGTTAAGTGTTGTAAAGTTTTAATGAGGCTCGTAGATTTTTCCTGTGTGTGTGTATATATATATATATATTTATATAATTATTAACAGTATTAAATTAAATATGAAATTAACTAATATAAAAAACACTAATACTATATATATATATATATATATATATATATATATATATATACTGTGTACATTAGTGTTTTTTTTTATACCGTGTACATTAGTGTGTGTGTTTTTTTTTAATATATCAGGTGAGGCTGCATTTTTTTATAACTGAAGTAAACTTTTATCCTGGATGTTAGAGTTTACTTAATCATCGTATAATCAATTTTCAATTTCAATTTCAGTTTTCAATTAAAGTATTTATGTGAATTATTACAAAGATAAAACAATTACATTATTTAACACCTGATGTTGTTTTTGAACACTAATTGCCTACCTAGAAATAATGACCAGCGGTAAAGTAATGAATAAATCTGGGTAAATGGATCACAATAATTTGTTTTAATAAAAATAAATGAAAGTGTAAGTAAAGCATTTCTGCTACACTCTCAGGTGCAACACTAAAAAGCTTTAATCTCATAAAAAAAAAAAAAAATTAAGAAGTACAAACCTTGACAATTACTCAAGATATAAAAATGATGAGAGGTGTTCAAGTCAAGCCGGGACTTTTGATTGTGGCGAATAATAGAACAGTTATGAGAGTAAAAACTCCCTTTATGTCTCTATATAATCTTTACCACACTAATGCCAGAAGTAAAAGACTTATCCCAGTGTTTCACTTGTGCTTGAATACCATCAATGTAGAAAGTTTACTCAGTACGCCGGAACCATGAATGGATTCATGCCTGTAACACTGGCCTCCCAGGAACTCCTTTAATGGCCCAAATATGTTGAAATAGCTTGGATTGAGTCAGGACTGTATGGGGGATGTGACCATAACTCCCAGTCGTGTGCAAGTGATGTTGGTGAATGATTGTGTGTACAAGTTATCCACAATTTACAAGGATCAGAGGTTCCACTTGCTAAATGTTCACGGGAATGAGTGCAGTGTGCTCCGAGTCACCTTGACCAGGATGATTATTCATGTTTGAATCATTCTAAAGTTTTACTGTGGCTTAGAGTCTCATCATTGTACTGAGCTTGAAGTCTTCTTTAAATGTCACTCGATATTTCGAGCAATTTCATTACAAGTCCTGGTTTGACTTGAACTTTGTCCCTTGTAAATTAAGACAACTAAATAATGACTAGGCGTGTAACAAGTTTGACACAAAGCATTGCTTGCATATTTGCCTTCGGTCTTCCAATAACCACCCTGGAGGCCGAAGTGCTCCCCCTGCTGCTGAATTTCATGGCTAGGTCGTTCGTATGCTAGTGCGTTTTTGCTTGAATCCATGCTCTTTAATCTACGAGGAAGGAATGTGGACTAGTGCAAAATGCACTTTTCAGCCATATAGAAGGATATCAATACGATGTGTGTATATGTGTATATAAGGAAAAAAATCCTTTCTTTTTGTGCCTTTTTTTCCGCTTTTGCATTGGCTGTGGTTTAAACAAGCCAATTAGATTTTCCAATTAGAGCCGCTCAGCTATTCTGTTCTCTGATGGCGTGTGGCTCATTTACATAGACACTGAAACAGTGGGAGACTTTAAGTTATTAAAAGATTTGAGAGGTATTTTAACTGGAGCACTAATACACACACACACTTTGGCAGAGCTTTAAGACCTGTTTTAACTCACTCACTCATCGTCTGTACCGCTTTATCCTGTATTCAGGGTCGCGGGGACTTGGAGCCTATCACAGGAGACTTAGGGCACACACACACACGCACACTACGGGCAATTAGCCTAATCTGCATGTCTTTGGACTGTGGGAGGAAACTGGAGAACCCGGAGGAAACCCACCAAGCAGGTGGAGAACATGCAAACTCCATGCACACAGAGACAGGAATCGAACCCAGACCCTGGAGGTGCAAGGCGACAGTGCTAACCACTACACCACCGCGCTGTTTTACCTTGTTAAAGAAATAACAAAATGTGGAACCTTTAAGTTTAATGATGCGCAGTCTGCTTTATTATGCTGAGTGTATTGTATAGTTTAATACCATGAGTTATTTAATCCAGCACTCCGGGCAGTCATTATGAACCTAAAACATCCATCTATCCATCCATCCATCCATCCATCATCTACAGCCTTCATCTTGAGTAGGGTCACAGAGAGGCTGGAGTCTATCCCAGGAAACTCATCCCAACACATCGCAATCACAAGCACACACACACACACACACACCTGATCGTACAATATGTGCAATTTGGAAACGCCAATCAGGATACACCGCATATTTTTGGAAACTGTTGAGGAAACCCAAAAAGCATGGGGAGAACCTACATACTCCACATACACATACCAAAGCTGAGATTCGAATCCCCAGCCCAGGAGGTGTAATGGGACAGTGCTAACCAGTACGTCATTGTGCTGCCACCGTAAAATGAAAATACAACATTTTTGAAAAATCTGTTTCCCTTTCCATCCTTTTGTTCCTCATTTATTTTTCATAGGACATTTTAAAAGACATAATCTGATACAGTATGTCCTTGTAATTTTAATATCAGACAGGATGCTATGTGATCTAGCTTAACTAATCCTCTCTGTGATCCTACAACCGGGTTTGATTTACCAGGGTGAGTCAAAAATTATTCGCAATCTGTCTGTAGAATTATTTTTTATTAATTTCTTTATTTAATTTTTATTTCAGTTAGCATTCAGAAAAGACAAATGCATCATTGACAATTTCCTTGCTTCTCAATAGACTTTGTCCATCTGTGAACAAGCTTTCGTCGTATTCCCTCATTAAAAAATGTCTTCATTTCTTTATTCTTTATCTTCATCATCGTAGGGCTGCTTTCAGGGGACAAAACAGGTGAAAGTCTGCTGGAGCGAGATCAGGACTGTAGGGAGGATGCTTTAATACCCCAAAACAAAGTTTTTGCAGAGTGTCAACAGTGTGGGCAGAAGTGTGCAGACGTGCATCGTCATGCGAAATCACAGCACTCTTGGATATCAGTCCTCTGCGTTTAATCTAAAGTTTATTAGACCTAAATAAGCGTCTCAATGTAACGAGCACTGCTGATTGTTGAATCTTATTCCTGTTAATGTTCCAATACTGGCCCTTGAGAATCCCAGCATTGATGAATTTTCCAGCTGATTGTTGACTTTTGAAGTTTTTCTGGTCTGCGATTGAGGATGTTTCCGTTCCAGACTCTGCCGTTTACTATCAGGTTCGTAGTGATGAATCCGTGTCCCGTCACCAGTAATGATTCTCTTTAAGAAACTTTCACGTTCCTTAGAGTATCGGTCCAAATGTTGTTTGCAGATATCCAAACGTTTTAGTTTATACTCTTCTGTGAGTGGTTTCGGCACCTGGTACACCCTCAGACCACAAAAAAGTGAATCACTGCACGCTGCTCTTCTTTTGTGCAAATCACAAGTGGGGCATCAATTTTTGCTTGTTCCGCAGTTACAAATGCTCTGATGTAACACATTCACATCTGGACAGCTGTGACCGGGGAGACAGTAGCCCTGAATGGAAAGCGCTGATAAAACAGTGCAGCCAAGAGAAGTTTTAATATAATCATTTCTGACTCCTCGTATTTTGCTTCACTATAACGGCATGTTTTAGCACGGTGTACTTTTATACTAGTGTACAGTCACACCATTCTGCCCAATAGAAAAACAACATGAAAGCTTACTTTTGTATTACTGTAAAATGCAGAGGTTGAAGCTAAACACGGATTTTTGAACACCCTGTTCAACAAGGGTTATTTCTTCCTCTTAACGCCGCTCGATCTTGAAAGTTTGTTTGTCCTGGACGACTAGGACATGACTATTTTTGTGCCTGTTGAATAACAGTAGTAGAAATTTTCTTTTTAGGCCTAGAGGACGTAACCCTGGTCAGATTTGATGTTCTGTCTCATTGCACACCGAGTTCTGCAGCTGCATTGTAAGTGTGTAAGTGTTTGCATGTGTGCTTATTTTGCCCTGCGCTCCTGCTCCAGTGAGTAACTTTGTTCTTGATGTGGTGAGGAGGATGAAACACTACACCCTGCCCTGTCATTATAGTATTACAAAACACACAAGCGCACAAGGCAGCGGAGGCTTTACTACAGCGCTGTATTAGTAGCGGCCCGCCACACTGCAGGTGGGCACACGGCCATGTGCGATCCATAGTACGGCTTGTCGCTGGGGCTGGAGCCAGATATCACCCGTTAACCCCTTTGAGCTTTACAATGAGGATATGAACCGTGGGTGTTAAGTATAAAGCTGGGTATAAACTCATATATAAGTTTTTGCAATCACGTTTTCACAAGAACCAGATGTTCATGAAAAATCCAGAAAAACTTTCATATCCTTTTTTTTTTTTTGTAGATTTTACTTATTTCGGTTGACCAAACACATTTAGTGGAAATATTTTAAAATACTACAATTTAACTGTGCTCAGACTTCCATTGCGTAGGATTAAAGTTCAGGATTAAAGAATTTTGTGCCTGTTTTTAGTTATTTCATACCCAATCTATGTATCAGTATGTTAGAAATTAACATTACTCAAACTTTTGTAACTCTAACATGAACTTATTTGTTTTATCGTCTATACCACTTAATCCTATATTCAGGGTAGCAGGGGGGGCTGGAACCAATCGCAGGAGACTTAGGGTACACCCTGGACAGGGTGCCAATCCATTGCACACATACTCATTCACACACTACGGGCAATTTGGGAACGCCAATTAGCCTAATCTGCATGTCTTTGGACTGTGGGAGGAAACC